>OVBA01001800.1:0-39833 GCA_900406435.1 Lepidium aucheri | reverse complement strand
GTAGAAAAACTTCAACAGATTTACAGTCTGCCGCTTTTGACCACTCGGCCATTGAAGAAGCTATAGAGTCGATTACTANCTTAGTCTTTTCAGTCGGGTTCGTAGGATCTTTGATCCGGATCGAAGTCATCCACCTAGTGGATCGAGTATCGGACGAGATATTGACTCTGACCTCTCCTACTTGGCGTTGTGTATGCCCGGGATTCCTTGAAGTCTAGCCCAACCCAATGGCATCATACTGGGTCGGATAAGAACTCGAGGGCTGGCGCAGGCCTACCATGCTTTGCGCCTGCGGCGTTTTCGCCAGACGGTCTTTGCCTGTAGTGCCATCCTCNTCGCTTGCGAGCGTTGGTTGTGGTTGAATTTCTCTGAAGGACGCGCTGGTGTGAGCATGATCGATTTGCCTTGGTGGGTTAAAACATAAGTGTTAGCGCGACCATGGTGGGTGACGTCCATGTCATAAATCCATGGACGGCCAAGGATGCTGTTGTCTCTTTTTCTTTGCTTTGACCTGGAATACCAGGCTGTCTTGATGGCATCGAATGTCTGGGGAGCAATTACCAAACGTATAGCATTCCCTCACGCTTGGCGCCAATGAGTTTTTTTATTTTTGAGAAAAAAACTTGGGACTGGGAAGTTTCTTCTTGATCGAAATGGGGGCTAACGTGACATCCTTTGCCNGTTGAAAGTACCAGAGATTCCTAGAGGCATACCATCAGAAAAACTTCCCTGACCAATTGGATAGATCAAGAAAACAGCAGTAGCAGCTGCAACAGGAGCTGAATATGCAACAGCAATCCAAGGACGCATACCCAGACGGAAACTAAGTTCCCACTCACGACCCATATAACAAGCTATGCTGCTTGTGGCTTTTCAAGCATAAGACTAACTCCCTAGAAGCTCCAAGCCTTAACTACAATCTTCTTCGGTGCTCTCTTTTTATTTTTAGAAAGCTTACCGGGGCTGGAGGAGCTGGAAAGGTTCCGTCTTTCCGGGGAAATTAGAAAATTACTTTAGATACGATTTGTAAGAGTTTTTGTTTGATAATCCCTTTCTAACGCCTTCTATTGTATGTATGTCGTAACCTCATGCATAATCTTTCTTAACACCACATCTGTGGTACACTTTCCAAGAAGACTTCTTGATCTTTTCTCTTAGTTGTCCATTTGGGATGCTTTCTGTTAATTTCAACCTTTGCATCTTTATTAGATTCTGCTTCGGAACTATGATCAATTTCCCTCCTAAAAGTTTTAAAAGTTTCTAAATGTCCCCAGATCTTTGCATGTATAAATTTCCCCCTCTTGAAACTTTTGTAAATCTAATTCCACCTCTCAAACTATACAATATTTAATTTACACCCATTCGGCTAAATCATGGTTGAACTAGGTACAGTAAACCGTGGTTAGCTTAAATCTGACGTTGCACGAGATTTAACCAAAACTAACCAATCTTGGACCCAATTAGTGACCCGATTAAGGTCTGAAATTGATCGTCATTAGAAAAGGGGAAATTTGAGGTATTTTCGAAACCCTAGATTTGAAATCGAGAAAGTGAGAGAGGAGAAGACTGAAATTGGAGTAATTCTTTGGCATAGGATTGTGTTTTGGCTATGGAGGTGGTTGATTTTGTTCAACCCGATGTCAAATTGTTTGAAGGCCAATAATTCTTCTCGCCTAGAGCTTTCAAAGAAGCTATCTTGATTAAGAACAAGGACAAAATGGCAAGAGGCGATGGCAAATTGTTTGAAGGCCAAGAATTCTTCTCGGCTAGAGCTTTCAAAGAAGCTGTCTTGGATCATGCTCTAAGGAACTACAAGAACATCAGACAAACTCGGTATGATAAAAAGAAACTCTCTTTTGAATGTGTAGGAATTGGTTGCATTTGGAGAATTTATGCATCAACTAGAGTAGAATCTGAGAGATGGGTAGTTAGGAACTTCAAGTGTAAGCAAAGTTGTTATGCGAATGGTTAGTGTAAGCTGTTGAAGGTGGGTGTGCTAACACAAATGTTTGTAGACAAGATAAGAGTCGAACAAGAAATGAAAGAGTTGGTGTTTCATAAATGGAAAATCAATGTGACAAGGGCACAGTATCAAGCGGCTAGGAATAGGGCTTTACAGTGGATAGATAAAGAGCATGATGAACAATTTGGCAGACTAAGAGACTATAGAGCTGAAATCTTAGAGTATAATCCGAATCCTACTTGTGTTGTTGAGTCGAGAATGAATGTTGAAGGTCTGGATGTGTTCTCAAGATTTTATGTTTGTTTTGAGGCCCTCAAAATATCATGGAGACAGACCTGTAGACCTCTTATATGTGTCGATGCTTGTTTTCTAAGAGGAAAATTCAAAGGTCAGCTTTTAGTTGCAATAGGTAAAGATGGGAATAATGCAATCTACCTACTGGTTTGGGTTGTGATTTCAGTTGAAAACATAGTGAATTAGAGATGGTTTATGCAACTAATCAAGCAAGATTTGATGTTGCATGATGGTGATGGTTACATCATCGTTTCTGACCGACAAAAGGTAATAAGACATTGAGATTTGTAGTTGTTGGTTTGTGTAATACTTACGTGTAATAAGTTGTTGTTGTTTTGCAGGGTCTAATCAACGATGTGGAGTCTGTGCTGCCGAGGATAAAGCACATACATTATGTACGACACATATATGCCAATGATATACCTCTATTTTACAGGTTTTGAACTCATTAACATGCCTACTTTTAGAGTATTTGTCTGTATTTTATGTCACTTTTAGGTAGAAAACGTAGGAACTTGGATTATTGGCATTGGAGCATCGTTTGGATGGTTTTGGAGCATAAATTTAAATTTCACGAAAAAGACTTGTGATCAGTCGATCAACACACTGATCGATTGATCAAACCTTCTTGCCAAAACGACGCTCGACCTCATGATCGACTTGACATGTTGGAGATTGATCACACAAGTCCACTATCAATCGATCAACATCTTGATCGATCGATCAACGAGCATCCGAAGCAAAAACCTAATTTTCCCTTTTTGCACCTAAATCTTAGGACCTAGAAAAGTTCTATTTTCTGTTTCTTTTAGAGACAGTTCATAATTTACAGAGAACTAGAGAGTTATCCACTAAGCTAGAGAGAGAATTCAACATTGAGAAGAATTTCTAAACTCCCTTTTTATATTTTTATGCAATTTTAGTTTATTTTCATTATATCTTTTGTGTCACTCCAAATCATGTCTGAGTAATTCACCAATCAGGTTTAGGGTTTCTAGAGATTTAAGAATCAATGATTAGAGACAAATAGAATCGGATTCAATAAGAGTATTCTCCATCTAATTCTTGTGCTTAATGCTTAGAGTAGCCTGATCAACTAATCTGTGAACCTAGGTTGTTAGCATTCCAAAAGCTTGCTAGGAATCTGAACTAGATTAGATGAGCAATCAATCCTAGACCGTAATAGCTGATATTTAGGTTGATTGTGGATAGTTGAATCTACTTGTTTAATGCCTATTTGTAATTTGGAACCAAAGAGAGTTAGGACCTCTAGATTATTGAGTAGAGTCTCAACTGCTATGAGAGTAGGCTTGCTATACCCTTCTGTTCAAGTTGAGAATTGAGTTTAAACATTGTTCTGAATAGTTTCCCTAGTTAGATTCCTACTTCCCGATAAATACCCTATGCTTGGTGCTTTTTATTATATAATTCACATCATTTAAGTTGCTAGTTAATCACCAAAATCTGATTAGTATAGCTTGATAAATTTATTCGACAATCATTAGTGCAATACTTGATTCTTTGTGGATACAATCCTTAAATACTACTACTTCATTGCTGTGCACTTGCAGTAGATTTCTTTAGGTTTAAACCTGATTCGCATCAACCAACATCAAGAAAAAGGGTCATGCCAAGAAGACACAGATGAAGCCTTTCTTCTTGAATTTAGCATGGAGTTATAATGATGCTGGATACAGAGAAAACTTGAAGCACTTGATGGCATACGACATTCATGTGTACCAAGATGTTCTAAGTGAGAAACCAGAGACTTGGTGTCGTGCTTTTTATAGGATAGGGCCCTGTTGTGAAGACGTAGAGAAGAATTATGTGGAGTCGTTCAACAACACACTTGTTAAGGCACGCCAGAAGGCACTTGTACAAATGAAAGAGATTATAGATAGGCAAGCCATGGTATGGATCATGAAGAGGCTAATGGTTGCTACGAAGCACACAGTGAGTTGTACTCCATATGTTGAAGCCTATTTAACAAGAACTCATGAGTTAGTTGCAGATTGTAGAGTCTATAGATCTACTATTTCAATGTGGCAAAGAGTATATGTTGAAGGACGGACCTGCTTGTGTAAACATTGGGAGATAACATCAATACCTTGCAAGCACGCTTATGTTGTGATTATAGCATTGAAACTGGAGGCATCAAACTACGTTGCTCACTGGTTCAAGACTACAAGGTGGAGACAAACATACACAAATGGCATTATACCATTAAGAGGAACTAAGTATTGGCCTTTGACTTCCGAAGGGACGCTACACAAATCAGGTGCATCTGCACAACCTGGAAGGAAGAAGAAGAACAAAGTAGAGAAAAGAAAGAATGGTCAGCATGAAAGTCCAACAAAGAAAGCATATCCAAATAAGAAAAGAGTTATCCACTGCGGGTTGTGTGGAGCACCTAACCACAATATCAGGTTTCACAAAGGAAAATGAGCAAAGGTAAGTTTCTCAGAGCTTTACCTTTATTTTGAGATCTAGATTTTTGAATGTGTTGTTGTATCTTAATACCTTTATGCGTTGATGTATCTTTAAACCCATCTCAGATAATCCTCTGTATTGATGTATCTTGTGTAGGATGTACAAGAAGAGTCTTCTGGTGGAGCTGCCACATCTCAGCAAGATGAGGCTGTCACTTCACAACAGCAACAAGGTGTTCACGTCGAGTCTTCATAGGGAATTTTGACATACGAGGATTGACGATGCAGTGAAGTGAAATGGATGATAAATTTTTTGTTTTTGTTGGTTTCGAATTCACAACAAAAATGACAAATCTGAACCTCTTGCTTTTGTTATGGATCCATTTGTTTATGTAACCTGATTCTCTTGCTTTTATTGTGGTCTGCTTTTGTAATGCTCAAGATAGTTGTTAACATTTTATTAATCTAGTGGTCCTTATTATTACTATATTACATTGTCTTTTACTTTATTTTCCACTTGCACATGTCATGTTGCTTTCAATACACATTGAACATAGAGAATAGCAAGAATCCAATACATATTGCACATGGATTCATGTAATTGTCATTACAACAACAACATAAAACCAGCCAAAAAATATTGTCATTAAACAAACAACCATCGTTGCAACCATTGTCATTACAACCATAAAAGCATTACAAATAACATAGAACCAGAACCATAACATAAGTATAACAAAAGCAATCTAAAACCATAAACATAGCATAGAATCAATAACCATTACTTCAATCCTTACAAAACCATAACATAAGTATTCTAAAACCAGAACCAACAATCATCACATGTTTATGATCCCTACAATGGCAATCACACCTAATACTAAGGATGCAAAAACCTATTTCTTCATTTTCCATTCAGATTCTGTAACAATGCTTTCAATCCTGTCAGTTAACTCCATCTCTATTTTCAATTGACTCTCTTCAAGTTTTTTCCTTTGATACTCAAGACAGTTGTTTTCCAATTCATCCATATGCTTCTCAGTCTTCTCAATCGAATTGCTCATCCTCTCAATCTCATTGAGAATTGCCTCATCCATCCACTTGAACATGTGTTCTTCAATGGCAAGCTACAAAAAAAGCTTAAAGATCAATCCAGACAAAGTGACAACAAATTTTGGTTCGCTTTTTTTACCAAACCTTATTACCATACGCCAAGTGACAACGAAAGTACCGTCGACCTGGGTTTAACTCCGACTTCGACGTCTTCGACACAACGGCGGAGTCACACCATCACTTCGACGGAATCTCTGTGATGTTTTGTTCCCTATTCCCAGAATTCGAATGACTTGAGGATTGTCCCGATACATTGCTCATTGTCTTCTCCTTCAGCTACTTCTGATATCAAACCCAGCAGAAACCCCTTTATGTGAATCTACTAAGCTCAAGAATTAGGTTTTGAACTCACGGATTTTTGAAGAAGAAGAAGAAGATGATATTGAGTGGGTTTTCAATCGGATCCGCTTAATCTGATTCGGATCCTGGTTTAGTTCATTTTATTGGGTTAACAGATTTTGTATTGGTTCCATCGATTTTAACCGGATTTAGCCGACTGGGTGTAAATTATATATTGTATAGTTTGAGAGGTGGAATTAGATTTACAAATATTTCAAGAGGGAGAAATTTATACAGGCAAATATCTCGGGACATTTAGAAACTTTCAAAACTTTTGGGGGAAAAATTGATCGTCGTTCCTTATGCTTCTAGATCAACTGTTTGAAGTGCATCTGCATCATCTTCCAATACTGTTGATAATCCTTGTATTTCAAACTGTCCTAACATCATAAATTTCCCGAGACCAAAATTTACTTTCCATCAAACTTCTCCATCTCAAATTGATCTATTGTTGGCTCCATGGCTAGGAAAAAATATGATTCTCAATCTATTATTTGCATAATAACAAATATAGAGATAGTGATGACTCTAATCAGCCAAATCATTGCAACGCCTTACAGTATTTTTTACTGATTTGAATTTCTTTATTGAACTAGGATAAAGAACTCGAAAGAACTTCAATAAGAATAAATCAACTCCCTGACTTAATCTGAGATATTGCTTCTTATATTCTTTTTTGTGTATATATGTTTAGTATTTTTGGTGACTTGATTTGCTTCTTCAATCCACCTGAGATGCTTCACAATCACATTGTGTTTTCCTTACACGTTTTACAAAGCTGAACAATGGAGATCTCAACTTCAAAGTGAAGCAGAAGATCGAACTTATATGAAGGTAGAGACTAATTAATTTTATTATAGGCCTCTAACTAACATAAAAAGCTTTGTAATTGATTTAGGCTTTAACTTTGACTTAGGCCTATCTTGATTAGTGATGCAATCCTTAACATGAATTGCTTAATGGATACTACAGAGAAATCCGGCCCACTTTTATCCAGCTAAAAGAATTGTAACTCAATAAACAATATAAACAAACTAAAATTAATTAAATATTTTTGATCAAATGGTTAAATATTTATATTTTTTTTTATGATTAAATTTTGACTATATATATAGATACTGATTTAATAAAAAGAGACATAAGGATGAAATTCTTTGATACCAAAATAGTATCTTTGTCCATGATGGACACAGATCAATATGGTGGAATAAGATATATTTGAAAATGAGTAAGGATCCACTGATAATTTGTATAAAAATTAAAACAGGAATATTCATTTGACAATCATTCGATTGCTTTAATCATGTACATTTAGAAACGCATCGATTTTACTTTATGTTCTTTTATTATTCTTCAAGCAAGCATTATGCTTGTAAGTTTCAATACTAAATTTTGGTTACATATATGTAATTTTCACTATGGCTAGCTTAGCTATACCCAACTTGGACATTAGACCACCGAATTACGAGGATGATGTTTGTTTAAGTCTCCTGCTATGACATACACCAGAAATGATATAGCTCATTATGAACAACAAAATCGATCAAAAAAAATAAAAAACAGAAGTCCTTGATAGGTTTTTTATTGGTCATTGGTCGATGTCCGCCGTCCCACTGCACGTGCTAAGACTTGAGTTACTTGATTAGTCTATTTTCCTCTTTCTTCTTTTCCATAATTCTCTCACTTAACTCTCTTATTTTCTTTTTCTTACATTTGATAGCATTTTATAGGAGGTTATGTTTTGAAGACATTTGTCATAAATAGAAGATTTGTTGTGACATTGCAGACAATAAATTCTGAAAAAAGTACTAAGAGAAAGCATTTAAAATAATTGGAGAAGAAGGTGAATCAGAAATAAGCTTTCTCACAATACCAACATCAGCATTGGAGAGCCAAACATAGAAACAACAACAACAACAACAACAACAACAACAACAACAAAAAGTTATTTTGTGTTGAGGAGAAAGCAAAAAAAAGAGATAATGGTATTAGATCCACACATTCTTCTTTTCTGTTCCTCTTTTCTATGTTCTTTTCCTTCTTTTCATGTCTAAGTTTTTAAACAAAGATTAGTTATGAAAGTCACTTGTATGAAAAGAAATTCATCAATCTTCTTCTCAATCAAGAGTCACTTGCATTACCTGAGAGAGTGAAAAAAAAAAAGACCTTTGTGCCCATCTATATTCTTTATAGCATTATTCAATTATGATTGTTGCATGCCCATTACTCTATAAACGTTGTCTTTTTTCTTTTTTTTCGTCTCTTTGTGCAGTCCATATTTTTCTATCGGAGGCCCATCTTTCTTAGATTGGAGGAGAAATATGTTTTTCCAGTTCTTTTTTCAAAAAGTTATAACTTTTTGACTAATCATTTGGTTCGATCTAAGTAAGAACATAGTTTGCCTAATTTTTTTTTTCCTTAACCGATTATATTAAAACTTAGATCCAACATTACACCATTTAAATGGTTCTAGTACAAAAAATCTAGAATTAAAAGATAAAATATAAACAAAATATTAGCTCTAATGAGCAAATAAAGGTAATAAGAGTGTTTAACCAAAAGATTTAAAGTTTGATAAAATTAAAAAGGTAAGCTAATAGGTAACTTGAGCAACACTCCATTCATAAGCACCCTAGATTGATCAACAGGAACGTAGTGTTTTGCTTGACGATTCTTCCTCATGGTCCATGTAACGCTTCCTCTTAGTCTCTCTATTGATAAGAACCTCAACCTCTTGTTGTGATAGTGAGGTTGCCAATTCCAGCTCAAAAGTAGCGGTGTAATTATCAAGATGATCATTTTGAGCAGCAATGGTTCTTATAGCATCAAAGAGAGTTATGAGACCTATTGTTTGTTGAGTAGTGGCGTGTACCTGGTTCTCAAGAGGTTGGCAGCGTGTGGAGTCCGCTATGTCTTCCATATCCTCAGCTTCAAGATAAGATTGTGGTGTAGACGAATCCTCATGCATTTGGGAGATAGGTGGTGTGTGAGCAAGAAAGTCATGAAGAGTGGGAATGTAAGTACAAACCGATTCGTCGTGAGTAAACTTTTGGCACATGATGCAAAAGTTTGTGAGAGCTTCGTATTGGAAGGAGACTTGAGCACTAACACCATTTTGCATGCGGATTGATTTGAAGAATTTGAGATGTTCAAAAGCATCAATGTTGACTCTAGCACGGATTAGCTCTGCCTTTGTGAGAGAGTAGTTTTGAACATCCACTTCTAAAACTTCTCCTAGGGTTCTTGCAATTAAACGGGTGGTTAGTGGAGTGGAGTAGTGAAGTAGGAGACCATTGATTTGCACCCAAAGTGGTATTATTATAAGAAAGTTTGGAGGAGCATGAGCTTCCCATCTTTGTAGAAGCACAAACCAGCCATTAAATTTATGTGGTTGACAGTGTAAGATAAAGACAAGATCAGAATCATAAGAGAAGAGGAATTGGACGTAGTCACGGTCGATGATTCTCCCCATAACCCTAGTTTCCATTTACCATTGACGCGGGAGCTGTGTTGCCATTTCAATGAGGTTCTGCCTGGTTGGATTGGTTGGTCGAGCAATCAAACTCCGGCGGCTTAACTCAACGGCATTGTAATAGGAGTAGTTAAGGAGGTAAATGTATTCATCCGACCGCCCCATATGGAACTGAGAAGGGGTCATCCAAAAGTTATCAGCCATGTTGAGAGGTGAGAGGTTGAAGTTGGAAGAGGTAGTGATGTAGGGGAGAGGAACCAGAGTGTGTATATAAACTGGTTGATCATAGGGACAAAATTCATTGAGTCTTGCCATGTGTCACTAGCTGAAGAGGGTCTTCTTCTTCACGAGAATTAAGGCTGTGCATGGCAAGTAGAGGGATAGTGCTGCCTTCGTGTGAGTGAATCTTTAGGTGTGATTTGGTCTGCATTGATTGGCTTGTTGTTCTTGTTTCACCACATGTAGTGCGAGAGTTGAGCGTGTGTTATGTTTAACAAGGAGTGATGATGAAAATCTGCACACCTTTTGCCACATGGTGAAGCTGAAAGGTTGCTATGATTACTTGTGGTTTGGCGTGTCGGGGAAGGTAGAGTGTTTGAGAGGTGAGGAATGATAAATTTATATGTTTATAATAGCATGGTATTGAAATCCTAAAAGGTTGGGGATTAAATGGCAAATGATTAGGTGTAGAAAGGAAATAGTATTAAAAGAATATGGGCATTAAGTAGTTCGAATATATTGATGTAATATGATAGAATAATGAGAGATGATGAATGGTGATAATGATAATGATTGGATCATCAATTGATCATTAAGGTATAGGGAGGTTTTAAGAGGACTTATTATAGTAGTTTTGGAGAGAGGTGATAAGGGTTTGATGTGGATCATATACTGAGGAGTATTAACGTGTATAGTGATGTGGGTATAGTAGGTTTTTATAGATGAGAAAGTACTTACGATGTTAACCATGTAGGTAGACCAGTGGCAATATAATATGTGTAACGTGATTCCATCACAACGCTATGAGCAATTTGCTGTGCAAGCTTGTTCAGGTGAGTGTTGTCAATTTTAAGGTGACAATGGCTGAGGTGACATTGTAAGGTCTTGAGTCTATTGATTTTATGATAATAACGGGGCCATTAATCCGGATGATGAATTGCCTGAGAAGGTCAGTGTTCTGCAAGCACACCGTTACTGAACCAACATTCAAGTCTGTAAGATATTGTAAGACTCATAATATACCATTCAACTGTAGATAAAGTTTAGTATGGGTAGCTTGTAGCGTGTGTCTTGCATGCATGAAGGTGTTGCTTTCAGTGTCTTTAAGTATCCAAACCCCGCCATGCAGATGCATGTGTTTATTCCATTGTATGGCCCACCCCATGACATAGCGAGTAGTGTAACTGCCTATGGTTAAGCAATCTGTTCGGTTGTGTAAGGCCAAATTGTGCTCGTTATTCTGCTTTTCAAGGAGGTGACACCATGTTGGGCTTCATTAAGGAGATCTTTGGCTAAAACAGAAATGTCGCTTCTACGTTCTTGAAAGATAGTGATATTTCTATTTTTCCATGTTTCACAGAGGATCCAGGGGAAAGCATAGTGAATGTCTTCAGGTATATGTCTATTCATACTGGTTCTGAACAGGTGGTTAAAATTTAGATTTAATGAAGATTCATGAAAACCTTGTCGTGGCGTTGGGAAATGAGTTAACCTCCAAAATTGTTTAGCCGGGTGACAGAGAAATAACATGTAATTGATGGTTTATGTGTAAGTCTCACATAGTCTGCAGGTTTCATATGAGGTAATGCAACGCCTTGCTAATAATGCGTTCACCGGAAAGGAATTTGACAAAACTTTCCACATAAAAATCTTGATTTTGGATGGTGCATGAAACCTCCATATTTGTTGCTTGATTCTAGTAGTCGGGCTACTTTGTCTGTTTTGCAGAAAACTACCAGAATTATTAATCCGAGTTCTCAACCAATGTCCGCTTTTTACCGTATAAGTCCCGGAATTATTAAAGCTCCAAATCCATTTATCTTCTGGATCTGGGTGAATTGGAGTTGTGGTGATCTTAGTTATTTCTTCAGGATGAAAAGTCGAAAGCAAAATAGCATTATTCCATCTGCCCATGGTGATTAAATCAGCGACTTCGAGGTTTAGATTGTAATACAAGTGTCTGCTGAAAGGCGGTCTTGGTTTTAGGTCCATAATCCAGTTTTTTGTCCAGACATTAGTGTTATCCACGGTACCTATTTGGCGAATAATCCCTTGGTCAAGGAGCCATTTCCCATGTTGTATACTCCTCCAACCATATGAAGGTTTTACTCCAATTTGACTGTCGAGAAAATTGGACTCTTTATAGTATATAGATTCATAGGTGCGGGCAAATGGTGTAGTGAGGTAGTGAAGCAGTCTCCAAGCTTTTTTTGCTAATAGCACCTGATTGAATTGTGCAAAGTCTCTCAAACTTAGTCCCCCTTCTTCTTTACTTGTACAGATTTGATCCCAAGCAATCCAAGGTATCTTTTTTTGGTCCTTGCCACTGTTCCACCAAAAAAATCGAATGAGTCTGGTTAGTTGTTGACAATGAGCCTTTGTGAGTTTGAAGCAGGACATTTTGTATATTGGTAAGGCCATAGCCACTGTCTTGAGTAATATTTCCTTCCCACCCGCCGATAAAGTTTTATTAAACAAATCATCTGTTTTTTTTAAGTTCATCTGTGATAGTCTTAAAAATGTCCTTCTTCCTCTTCTTTGTTAAGTCGGGTAATCCAAAATATTTGCCCAATCCTTGCGTGGAAAATTTTTTGAGGATTTGTCTAATCCTTAATTTGAACTCCATTCTGATATTCCCAAAAGAAATGGTGGATTTTTCATAATTGATGGTCTGACATGACGCCGTGGAATACTCATGTAAAATATTTCTAAGAGTAAAAGCATCAGATGTTGTGGCTTGAAAAATAAAAATATTATCATCTGCATATAATAGGTGGTTAATCATTGGGCCTTCTGGGTGAAATTGGATACCTGTGAGGGAACATGTGCTGTTTTGATGACTTAAAGTGGCAGTGAGCGCTTTCATGCACAAAATATAGATGTATGGAGAGATAGGATCACCTTGTCGAATTCCTCTTTGGGGTTGAATTAGTCCATGTGCTTGTCCATTAATTAGTATTGAGTATGACACTGATGAGATACATAACATTATCATTTGGACCCATTTTGGGTGAAAACCAAGCCATATTAATACTTTCTGTATGGAGTCCCATTCCAAACGATCATAAGCTTCGGATATATCCGTTTTAACCAGCATAAAGTCCTTGAAGCGTCGATTACCAGAGTTGATAGCCTGCACTATCTCATGTGTAATGAGAATCTTGTATGTGATCAGCTTGCTCGGTGTGAACGCACCTTGAGTGTCTGAAATAATCTGTTCAAGAAAAGGATGTAGTCGTCCAGTGATTATTTTAGAAATGACTTTGTACATAATCGAGCATAAGCTGATTGGCCTGAAATCTCGCATCTTTGACGGGGATTTGATTTTCGGCATGAGACTGACATGATTATAATTCCAATCGGCACGGAATTTTTGTAGAGCAAAGATCTTTTTAATTTCTGGTATGATGTCTGGAGAGAGAATATTCAAGTATTGCTAATAAAACCTAGCTGTCATCTCATCTGGTCTCGGAGCACTATCAGGTTTAATACTGAAGACTGCTTCTTTGATTTCTTGGGAAGTTACAGGTGACATAAGGACCTCATTGATATGCGGTGATACTTTAGGCTGGATGTGACGCGTAACTTCTTCGATATTTTGTGGTGATGAGGATTGAAAAAGTTGATAAAAGTATCGACCTTCTATATTTCCTTTTGAACCCTCCAGATACTGCATATTTCCTGTGTCAACGAGTAATCCATTTATCACATTAAACTGTCTTTGTTGATTAACTTTACCATGAAAAAATTTAGTGTTGGCGTCACCATCCCGCATCCATTTTTCTCTAGACTTCTGTTTCCAAAATTCTTCTTCACAATTTGTTTGATGAGTAATCTCCATTTTGAAATTGGTAAGTTTTCCAAAATTTGGGGTTTTTTTGTTAACTTCTTGTTGCAATTGATTACAGAGTGAAAGCATGAATTTAGTAGAATTGATTTGCTGGTTCTTTTTCTATAGTATGATGTCTCTTTTTTAGAACTGGAGCTGGTCAGATAGGGTTGTTGTTGTGTCCAGGCGTTTTGACGTCCAGCTCTTAGTTATTAGTTGAGAAAAACATTTTTGGTGAATCCAGCGTTTATCGAAAAAGAACCTCTTGTGAAACACAATTCATCTGCTACAAATGAGGTGAGAATGGGTCTATGGTCCGATCCTAGTAGATCCATATATTTGGTGTGAGTTCTTGGGAAAAGTCATCGCAAGCAGGTTGCCGTATGTGGGTGAGGCTTGTCCTCCATAATACTCTCGGACTTAAGATTATGTTGTTCGGTGAGTTGTTCAATTGGCAAGAGAGTATCTTTAGCTTCCTTGTTTGGTAGAGAGGGAGCATTGATAGTGTTAGTGTTTTGTTCTTCGATCCTATGCGACTCCTGTGGGGGTAGTTGAACTGTGGAAGGAGTGGTTAGCCATGGGCAGTGCGCCTTATCGTGAGTAATACGAAAGCAGTAGTGGCAAGGTTTCCTGATTCTTTCATACTCAAACCGGATTGTCATTACTTTACCATCAGGGAATCTAAAAACTCTACTCTGCTTTATTGGGTCTTGTAGATCGTACTTAACCTTCACTCTTATGTATTCATGGAGTTTAGTACAATTTTCATCATGTTCTATTTCTAGTACCTCTCCTATTGTTGAGCCCACCGCCCTAAATAAATCCAAAGTGTGATGTAGCGGTGGTATATTGAACATTCTTACCCATATAGGAATCATGGTGATGCAGTAGTCCTCCAAGATATTACTCTTTCTTTCCACCACTATGCCCCAATCCTCAAAATTCCATAGTCCTAAATCGGTTATTGGATGTAGAGTCTCTTCTGAAGAAAACTTGAATTGGAAATGGTCTTGAGAAAGTACCGTTCCTACTATCTTTGCATGCGTCCTCCAAATTCTAGGCATGGTTAACATTACTTAAGCCATGTTTCCTTTTTGGATTTAAAATTCTTCCTATTAGTATGAGGTCTTGAGATTGAGTCGATGTGTATCTTCCTTCATTAGGTAAGTTGATCGGATCTTCTCTAGAAATATTCATTGCTTGAAGTTCGTCGCTTAATCTCGAGGTGGTTGGATCCATTGCATGCAACCAGAGAATTAATAATGTTGAGATTGTAAGAGCGTTGGAGTACTTACTAATTTAGTCGATTTCTGCCGATGATCTTATGCAAGCAGACGAATTACTTTGGCAAGCATCAAGCTGATCCTCCCTTGATTTGTATCCATAGTGATGTGAGATCTATTGCATGCAAGGGGATTTCGTGGGTTAAAAGATGAGATGATATAAGAAGGTCTTTGGTAATGGGTGATATGTTGATAGTGTGATCGGAGGGGTTGGATCGGAAGTATCCCTGATTTTAGATCATAAGGTAATCCGTGAATTGGTATTGTTTTCGATCAGATATCTTGAAGAAAGGTTGAAGATGAAGTTAAAGAGTTTTGAGTTATCAAATGTGGAGGAGGAAAATGATGCAAGGATCAAAGCAACCGACAACAAAAATGAGTTTCGGTGAGGTTACTCTTCTTTTCTATAAACGAGAGAAAAAAGGAATTTTTTTTTTTAGTTTGCCTATTTCTTTCTTGGATTCTCTAACATATCGTAAATCAAAATTAGTTTTAAGGTAATTATGCTAAACATAAGTTTTAGTCGATTCAATTATTAATAAAAAATAACATAACTTTTAAGAATACGTAAATAATAATTTTTACAAAAACTATTATTATTGTTATTATTATTATTATTATAGAAATTTTGAGTAGTACCTTTTAGGAAATCTAGTTACAAAATCTAGTTAATTTAATTACACAATCTATTTAATTTAATTACACACTCTGGACCTAATAAATTAAACTACTAATTTACATTTGACCATGATAAATATTGAATTTTGCATTGATTTGGCCAATTGAACATTCAAAAAATCCTAAATTTAAAGATTCTCTAAATTCGAAAGCCAAATCGATTTTTGAAAGTTCGATTCAGTTCTTATCTTCATTTTAATGAACTCATAAGCTTGATTTTCTCTTTTGTTTCAAGAATGAGCTCAAATTTGAACTTCAAACTTATGGATATAAGTGTTAATACCACAAGAAAACAGCCGATTTTCGATGGAAATAGACGTTACAAAAGCGTCACAAATAGCAATTTGAAACGCCTTTGCAACGCCAAGTAATATGTCAGAATTCGTAAGTCGCAAAGGTAGATCCGTCGCAGGTCCATTGCAAGCCTTGCGACGGAAAAATAGTGTCGCAAATTCATAGCAAAGTCATCCTCGTAAAAGTGTAGCACCCCTTGCGACGTATTCGCAATGTTATGTACAGCGACGCTTCTGCAACATTTGGTATTTGCGATGTTCCTGCGAGGCTTCTTGCGGATTCAGAGGTTACGACGTCTTTGCGAGTACATTATCTTGCGACGATTATGTGACGTCTTCTTTTCCGGCTGTTTTGTGACGTCTATTTTGTGATGTTTTTGTGATGCCTCTTTCAAGATGTCTTTGCAACGCCGCTTTTGCGATGTCTTTGTGAAATATTTCTAAGCGACGGCTTTGCGACGAAACGTATAATTTTCAGAAAAAAAAATCTAATTAAAAAAAATTGAAATTGGCAGGAAAAACAAATCGAATAAATTTTAGTGAAAAAATTTACAAAAAAAATTTTACAAAAAAAACTAATCCGTGTTCCCCAAACTGGATTCCGTATCTTTAGCGCTTATCTGCGCAAACACATTAGTTAGCCCTGGGTCCTTCTCAGCCATGTAAGTTCACAAACACATTAGTTAGCTTTAGGTCCTTCTCAGCCATTTAAGTCCACAAACAATCATAGGTCAAAATTTTCTTGTTTGCTTTAGATAGCTCAATGTTCGTCCGATCGAGCTGCGCTGCCTGATGATCTACTAACACTCTCAGATCATTAGAAGCTCCAGATGATTGAGAGAATCATTCGGGCGATATACACTCTAAATCTTCGACCCGAGTGAACCGGTTCTGAACAATCTCCCCTTTTTACGAGGAGCGATCTAATAAAAAAAATTTAACATTAGCGTAATAATTAAATATAAAGAAATATAAAAGAAAAGATTTAAAACCAAATTTTACCTCTGCGTATAATTGGTTCTTCTATACAGTGGAAATTCCACCAGAATCAAAACTTTCTTCATGGCAGTCCTGAGTTAGTTCCTGCATCTTCACAGTAACATTGTTGTAGAGCTTCTCTGCTTTCTTGTCCACAAAAACTCCAAGTTTGTTGCGTTTGGTATTATATAGAGTCTTCATCATATCAGGGTGAGTATCCCCTGATGCCTCTTGCTGAAAGTATTGCAATAAAATATACAATTACAATAAAATGTTAAATAATATATTAATATAAATAAATTGAATTTCAAATACTACTAACCTCTTGTCGGGCTCGGGCTTTGAACGAAGTCCGTCCTGAGCAATGTTTGTGTGGACCGTAGCCATCAGGATTAGACAATCGAGCGTTCCGGCATAGTTCAGCCTTCTTCTTTGACTTTGGATCTTCCCAATAGCGAATAAGACCTTCCCAGACATCATCTTTGAACCATTGGGGCTTAGCTTCGTTGCCCTTTTTTCCATTTACCCTTCCAACGTCCAACGTGATCGCCCATCTGTCTTTTTAAGACTGCCTCAAATTCTTTGCGCACTAGCACTGTAATGGAATACTCCCAATGGAAACGTTGCTACAAAAAAATGATTAAATTAGTATAAATCTTAAATAACAAAAAAATTACTAAAAAAGTATATAAAACAAAAAAATTACCGCAAAGAACATGAACCATCTATCAACAATGTGAACAGGGGTCTGGGAAAAATTAGCGTGCGGTTCTTGGAAATCCCGTTCAAAGATTTCTCTAATTGTTGTCGCCAATAATCCATCGTCATCAAACCAACATATTTTGAATCAAACAAAAACTTAAAAACTGATAATAATACATTTATAAAATTAATTAATTCAGAAGTTTAAAACATACCAATGCGTTCCTGGTTGATGGTTCGAATGAAGATTAGGAAGATAGTTATGGACAGCAATCATTTAGAATAGCCTCGATATTTGTCTCAGGGGTAGCCTCAGCCGCCAATTGAGGTGCATGCAGTCTCTACTACCGTAGAAAAACCCGGCTGTGGGCTGAAACTACAACCAAGCGTCGGAGGAATAGATCTCAAACTGAAAGCCATCAACGGATGAGAACCGTCAAATCCAAGAGGAGTTGGTGGATGAGATTCGCCGATGTCAGATTTATATCACGAATAATAGTTAAGACCTCCAGACATCTGAAATAAATAAAAAATTGAAATATGAGTACAAAAATTTTAAATAATTTTATAAATTAATATAATTCAAAACAACAATTTAAATTGCAAAAATTTAATACAAAAATCATTAAATATTTGTTTATATAATTTAAAACTATCATACTTCCTGCAACGATCAATCCTTCCACATTTTCTTGAGTTTTTACCTTTCTTTTTAGATATCCCATGAATCGTTCAAACGGGTACAACATCGAAAATGAACGGGGCCACCAAGAGCTACTTCATGTGGCAAGGGGATTAGAAGATGTTCCATCACGTCAAAAAATGCAGGAAAAAATATTTTTTCCAAGTTAGAGATTAGCACTAGGATATTAGTTTCTAATTGAGCTATGCCATCTACTATTAGTGTTCGTGTACATGGATCCGAGAAAAATGCTTTGATCCCTACAAAGTTGATATTTACTATACAATTAGACTATTTTTATAAATAATAGAATGAGAAAATATAAACTAGATTATAAATATTTACCGGCAATTGGTTCGTGAACAGTTGTCGGTAAAAGCTCAAGTAATACAAAAGGAAGTAGTAGTTGTCGGTAAAAGCTCAAGTAATACAAAAGGAAGTACTCGCTACATGAATACATGGCAATCGTGACTCTTCATACCATATATTTTTTTCCTTGCTCTATTCATCTTGAGAACTTGGACACGTAACCATCGGGAAACTTTACATCCAAAGAAATCCAATTAAACAATGTCTGTTTAGCTTCTCCGGACAACCGAAATATTGGAATCGGTTGTTTGCTATCCCTTGTAATATGCAATTCGGGCCTTGCACATATTTCAGGTAAGTCCAATATTGCCTTCAAATTGTTTTTACTCTTTCCCTGCATAATTAAAATCGTGTTCCTAATGTTTTCAAAAAAAATGTTTAACAATGTGCATCGGATCCAGATTGTGTCGTAGTAAGAGTTCTTTCCAATATGGGAGTTCCCAAAAGATACTCTTTTTGTGTCAATTATGAAAATCACCATATCTATCAGGCATGTTTGCTGGAGTGTGCCAATTGCCCCCATGTTTACATGTTTCCTGAGCTCCATAATGATCAATCTGCTCCAACACATCACTGCCTGACATGTGTGACAGGGGAGGAATACGCACAACCTTTTTCTTCTTAAACAATTTCCTGTTTCTTCGCTATGGATGATGCATGGAGAGAAACCAACGAAGACAATCAAATAAACACAATTTCTTCCCATGCTTTAGTTGAAATGCATCAGACCATCCCATACAATATGGACAAGATAACCTTCCATGTGTCGTCCATCCAGATAACATTCCATACGCCGGGAAGTTACTAATTTTCCACAATAAAATTTCATGCATCTTGATATTCTGGTGCTGCGAGTAATCAAATGTGCCAACACCTCTATAACATAAATGTTTTAGCACATGAATCAGAGGTTGCAGGAACACATCGAAGGAACGCATAGGATGACTAGGACCTGGCACTAGAATAGTCATAAACAAAAATTCGCTTTGCATGCACATATCTAGTGGGAGATTGTATGGCATCAATATGATAGGCCATAGAGAATATTGTCTCCCAGACAAACCAAATGGGCTAAATCCATCAGTGCATAAACCTAGATAAATATTCCTACACTCTTTAGCAACGTCAGAATGTACCGTCTAAAAATGTTGCCAAGCCTTTGCATCCGACGGATGTGTGACCTCACAATCATTTACTATACATTCTGCATGCCATCTCATTGCCACGGATGTCCTTTCTGATTGATATAATCGTTTTAATCTATCAATGATTGGCAAGTACCACATACGTTTGTATGGGACAAGCGTCCTTCCACTTATTGCTCGGTATCTCAGCTTCCCACAAAATCGACATTCCTGCAACTTATCATCATCTTTCCAGAAAATTATGCAATTGTCAATGCAAACATCAATCATTTCTGATGATAACCCAAGACCCGCAACTAACTTTTGATTTCATAATAACTCCCAGCAGAATTATTATCTTCTGGCAAATACTCTTTAAACACATCTGCAAGTTGATTAATACTTCTTTCACTTATGTTATCTTCACTTTTAACAGACATCAACCTAGATGCTAATGATAGTTTAGACAAACTTTCTCTACATCCCTCATAGATAGGTTGATTTGCAGCATCTAGGATATCATAAAATTGTTTTGCTTTGTGTTAGGTACTTCAGTAGTATTTTCTATGACAACGGGGATATTACCATGATATGCATCTGTCACCATATCATGATACCTATTTCCTTGTAGATGATCATAGTTTTCGAACATAATTCTGCCATAAATATAGTTAACATTATCATGACTAGTCAACACCAGCACTCGTACTACTACTTCCTACACCCAAATTATACCCCTCTTCATGTGAAAACTAGACATAATAATTAGGAGTAAATCCTCTATTATATACATGTCTTTCCACCATATATCGATATTCAAATATTTCTTGTTCCCGCACTTTAAACATGGACAAAAGATGTTACCGTCATTTGGAGTATATGGGTTATTAGCCACCTGATTTATGAATGCTCGAAACCCATCTCAAAACTCCTTCATCACTTCTTCGGTCTCTGGATCTCTTCGATTATACATCCATTGTCGTAATGCGAAAACTTCATGTTCTAACGTCATTTATTTTTCTTTCAGAGGAATTTTTTTTTTCGAATTTTTTTCTCTCACTAGTTACTCTCTCTTAGTGTTTGTAATTTGGTGTGAATATACAATCTCATGGGGGTCTATTTATAGGGAAAAGAGGAAATTTTGCTATGGAATTGCGACGTAAATTGTTTACCTCACAAAACCATCGTAGAAGCCTTGCATGTTTTGCAATGAAATATGTATGTTGCAGAAACATTGCAATTTTGCTACGCATTTGCGAGATATTTCAATGCGTAGCATATTTCTTTCAAATTCATCGCAAAAACATCGCAAGTTTGTGATGTTTTATATCCGTCGCATTTTTGCGACATCTTTGCAACGTGAGGTAATATACCAATTTAAGACTTTTATAAGATTTTATATACCAATTTTATATGATGTGACTTATGACTTGTGAGTAAAGAAGCGATTCGATGTGAAAGAACTAAGTTTAAATTCTCTTGGGTTCCCTCTATTTTTAAGGGAAGAACTAAGTTTAAATTCTCTTGGGTTCCCTCTATTTTTAAGGGTAGGGTTTGTTCAAGCAGGATTTAGCACAATCGTTCTAAATCAAGCTCAAATTAAATTAGAAGGAAGATAGGCAAGGTTTCTGATCAAATTATGAGAGAAAAGAACAGATTCCTTGAGCTAGAAATGATCGGGGTAGATTCTTATTGACTAAACTCAAAGTGACCAAAAAGAAGATCCTTTTTTAAAGAACTTCCACCTCTATTTATAAAACAAAGGGGCAGTGACAACTCCTTAAAAATAGGAAAGATTATATTTGTTTGCATTTGTAAATATCTTGGAAGATTATTGCTAAATCTTCAGAAGTTTTTCTTATCCGAAATAAAAAAACTTCCTTTTCTCCTTAGTAACGAGTTGTCTGACTTTCTTCTCATTATGTTGATCTGTCGAGGATGAGTCTTTCCAAGTTAACAACCAAAAGATAAGATGACTCTTAACCGAGTCTATGAATTAAAGGTTTTCCAGGTACTTATTATTCTCGTGGAACAAAGTAGGATCTCGGATCTACCTCCAACAATTTTCCTCCAAGACTCGGAAAATTGTTGTTCAGTTTCCGAGTTGGTAAGTTACCTGCTTCTCGAATCTTCGGTCCACAAGTCAGGCATCCATTGGGCCATTAGGGTGGTTTAAGAGGCTACTAGCATGTCATTATTACATGACAATTGGGTTTTCGGTAAATTTGTATAAATACTCCAAATTTTACCTCCAGTCTTCATTTGTATTCACGACTATTGATTTTTACTGCTTTTCCAGCTTTCTCCTTCTAGTTGCACTATTTGATTTTGTTCTTTCTTTTCTTTTTAGATAATCGGTCTTGACAATTTTCAGCTTCTGAATATTACAGACTGAATTAATGTTGTCCTCGTTGTAGAGAGTTCTCACCGCTGTGAAGGATCAACCCGAACTAGTAATGCTCTCGCGTCCATCCCCATAGGGACTAGAGACATTACTTTGGTCGTGTCTAGGTCTAGTGCGAGTCGTAGTAACTTACGCCCTCCAAAGAGGCCTAGGATTGGTGACCTTCGAATACAGTCACCTGCTGTGATGCCCGGGGCAAGGAAAGGAAGGAGGAGAACCCCCGACGACTTCAGGTTCTCCTATAATCACACAGACACAATGCTGATACCATCGTCTTGTGTCGACTATGCGGATCTGATGCGATAAATCAGATCTTCTTTGGAGATTCTTCCCCTTCCAGATCAAAAGGAGAATAGGGAAGAGTAAGAGGAGACTCCTTACCTCCTTTTCAGGGTTTGTCCTTAGCTGTCTTTGACTTGATTATCTATTCTTTTAGTCGCTTTTTGGATTTTGACGATTAGATGTTGCCTCCTTTTTTTTGGTGCCTATCTCATCTCCCATTTGAAGGGCATTTTACTTGATCGGGAGAGGATCCAGGCTCGTCCCAATGAGCGTGCCCATAGAACCGCTCATCTTGCTAGTCGAGTGGGGCAAACTCACTTGGAGGTGGTGGAGGCTGGGCTAGGCTAACTGCGATCAAAGAGGAGCTTGCTCGTGTGAAGGCCGAGTTGACGCAGAAGGAAGAGAATGTGCTCAGGCTGGCTGAGCAGAATGCAGCTTTAACTGAGTCGTTAAACTGCGTTGATTCGGACCAGAGTACTGCCTTCAAAGCTACCGAGAAGGCGAACGACTTGTCGATAAAACTTCTTGCTGAGCTGGATTCGATGAAGGAGAATATGATCTTCGCCTTCAAGACACTATGAATGTTAAGAGGCTAAAGGTCTATCAGGACCTTTGTGACTAACTCTCTGGTTGTTTTGAGAGAATTGCCGCTCGCTTCAATGATCTGGACGTCAAGTTGGCTGCTTGTCTCTTGTAAGCCCAACACACTGGTTTAAGTAACGTTCTTCGGTTGTTGTCAAATCGGTGTCTAAATATTCCGTCGGCGGTCATCGACTATGTGGATGCCAAGTTGAACAAATTCAAGGAATTTGTCAACAGTGAGACTTTGATGGTGCTTCATCCCGAAGACCTAGTCGTTCTGGTTTTTGAGATTAGCAAACACTCCCGTGGTGCTGGTGAGACTTGATTCACAGAAGCACATGGACTTTTATTTGACTGTTCCTCGGTGGTTTCGTTGATTTGACCATTAGAACTAACTATAAAAGTTGAGGCTTCTATTTTAGAAAACTTTTTTCCTGTTTAAAAGATATAAAATCAACTCGGTTATTTGCCTTTTTTTGATACTTCGATTTTATTACATTTTGTTGTTAAAAGAAGTGGAAACATTTTGGAAGCGAATTCGCTTGCTCTTGAAATTTTATGTACAAGTTTAGAACTCAGATATAAAGTAATAGAGTTCCAAGAGCTTTTATATTATGAAAGCGAGAACTTAGATCTCGGGATGTTTAGGTATAAACCCGCTCTTTAACAAGAGTCAAGCTTGTAAGCCTCTGTTTTTTTGTAAAACCAAGTTTCTAAGACTTGGTCTCTCGAGGATGTTCAAGAGTTGATTCTCGAAACTATTTTCCAAAATCCGGTTCTTAGGAACAAGAGCTTATAATTAGACTATGTCCTTTCTGTACAAAACTGGGGTTTGTCTTTCTGAGAATCAGTCTCAGCTTTCTGAACATAACTAAGTTTCGCCTCTTCTGAGAGTTCAATCTCGTTATTTCTGTACAAAAATACGCTTTATCTTGGTGACACTTAATCTCATCATAGTACGAGAAATTGATCTCGGTAAAAGGGGTGAGAATTAGATTCTCATCTTAGTGAGAACTTGATCTCAGCATGATTGCAAGAAATTGATCTCGGCGAAATATGTACGAGGTTTTAAGATTCGATTTTTAGATATGCTAGATTTTAAGACTCAGCTTAGGTATGAAAACTTTGTTTCGTAAATGTTTTGCGAGGTTTACCCGGTGAGATTTTAACACTCGGCTTAGGTATGAGAACTTAGTTTCGTAAAAAAGTTTACGAGGTTTACTCGGCGAGATTTTAAACTTGGCTTAGAGGTGCAACAGTTAGATCATAAACTAATTGAGAGAAGTTGGTCTCGTCATAACTGCGAGAGCTTTAATGTTCGCGTTACGGAGATTTCACGAGCCCAAATACTGTATAGAAATATGTTTTCATATTTTTTCCTTTTTTTCTTTTTTTGAATGCCGCTTTGACGACTTAAAACTTTTTTTCAATAGTTATACCTATACACGAAGGTTGCCTACATACCCTAGATGGGATCAAGCTAAAATGTAGTTCTTATTACATAATTAAGAGATTAGACGGCATCAGTTGATGCATCATGGACGCTGAGTTGGCGTAGCTTCAGTAGTAGTATTGCTTTAAGTTGATGAAGTTCCAGCTCCGTGGAACCATCTCTCCTTCCATCATTGCAATCTCGTACATGCCCGGTTTCACAACTTTGCAAATTATGTAGGGTCCTTCCCAATTAGCACCAAGCTTTCCAACATTTAATTCAGCTCTGTTCTCAAACACTTTTCGTAACACGAGATCTTCTTTGGTGAAGTACCGCCCTTGTACTTTCTTGTTATAATACTTCGAGGCTTATTGTTGGTAATTTTTCACGCAGAACAAAGCATAATCTCTTTGTTCTTTCAAGTCGTCGATGCTCATTTCCATACCTTAGTTGTTGGACTCGTTGTTTTTAGGAGAATGGATTCTGCGCAAAGTCGGAATGGTGGTTTCCGCGGGGCAAGTGCTTCCATTCCATGAGATAGAGAGAAGGAAGTGCGGCCGGTCAAACTTCTCGGTGTGGTGCGATGGGACAAAAGTACTCTATCCAACTCATCGGACCAATGACCTTTCTTTTCCTTGAGTCGTTTCTTAATTCCATACAAGATGTTTGTTCATCAATTATGCTTTCCCGTTACCTTGTGGGTTTCGAGGTGTATGGAATGACTAACTGGGATGTTCCACCCTGCCACATAAATTGATGAACTTTGCCGAGATGAACTAAAAATCTTTATCCGTGAATATTTTGGAGGGTAAACCGTGGTGGCAGATGACATTCTTCCAAATAAACTTGACTATATCTTTATCCTTTATGTAAGAATATCCTTCAGCTTCAAACCATTTGGAGAACTAGTCTATCATAACGATCATGAATCTCTATTGCCAAGATGACGGTAAAGGCCCTACTATGTCCATTTCCCAGCGCATAAACGGGTAAGGCATAATTAACAAGGTTAGCTCTTCAGTCGGAGCGTGTATTATGTGTCTGTGACGCTTACAGTTATCACATTAAGCCGCGTATTTATGATAATCCTGAGCCATAGTCGGCCAATAGTATCCGAGAGACCAGATCATATTCACAAGGGATCATACGCTAGTGTGATTTCCTCCAGTTTTGTCGTGTGTCTCTTGTATCACTAATCTTGTTCCATCGCCATGAATACAGGTAAGCAATGTTCCATTCGAACTCCAGCAATACAGTTTACTATCGACTTGTGCTTCCCCATCGATCTTCTAGTGCTTCACCATCTAGTATATATTTAAGTATCTCGTCTCTCCAGTGGATTGTCATCTCACTGCGTTGAGGGAGGTCGACCATCTCCATATTGGGATCTTCGCCCGAATCTATGATTGTCGGGACGACAGTAAAGTCACCTTTTGGTAATTGGATACTTGGCTGGTCATAAATTTTTACTAAGATGACTCGTCTTTGAACGAGATCAGGTCTTGAAGCCAAGGCTGCCAATGCATTGAAGTGTTTTCTGTCCGGGAAATCTTAGTGATCTTGATTCTCAAGTCCTTTGATAATTCATTTACTACTTTCAAGTATGCTTCCATCCGTTCATTCTTCCTGTCGTATCCGCCATTAACTTGATTGACGACTAACTAAGAATCACCATAGCATTTCACTTGGAAAGCTCCAACCTCTTTTGCAAGTCAAATTCTGGTGATCTGTGCCTCGTACTTGACCTCATTTTTTGAGGCTAGGAAAGATAATCAGAATTATTGCTCTAGTATTTTGCCTGCTGGGGTTTCTAGTTGAATTCTAACTCCGAATTCATGTTGTGACAATGATCCATCAACTAAAAGTTTCCAAACTTGAGGAGACCCATCTGCTTCTAATGGCTCCAATTTGGGGGATAGTTCTATTGGAAAATCCGCCAGAACTTGCGACTTGGCGCTGATCCTTTCTTTGAATTTGACGTCATACTCGCTGAGATATGGCTCATTTAGTTAACCTTCCTGACTGATTTGGACTATGCAAGATCGTTCGTAGTGGGTGATTAGTGAGTATGATAACCGTGTGGGACTGAAAATACGATCATAACTTTCTTGATGAGGTTATGATTGCCAAAGCGAGTTTCTCTATTGTTGGGTATTAGGATTCGGCTATGTCAAGGGATTTGCTTGTATAGAAAATTGAATGTTGAATTCCTCTATCTTGTTCGTACGAGTACACTACTTACTGCCGATGACGAGACCGGGATGTACAAGTAAAGTGGTTCTCCATTTTCAAGTTTTGATAGAATCGGTGGAGTTGATAAATATTCTTTCAACTCAGAAAAAGGCGCTTTCAAACTTGTCGTCCCATTTGAAGCTTTTATTTCCTTGTAAGAGTTGATAAAAAAGGAGACATTTGTTTGTTCACCGAGAGATGAATCGGTTCAACACGGCAATTTATCATGTTAGTCTTTGAACTTCTCGTTTGTTCTTTAGTGACGGTAGTTCCTGAACTGCCTTCACTTGCTTTGGATTCCCTTCAATCCCCCTTTAGGTAATGATATAGCCAAGAAATTCTCCCAAAGTTACTCCAAATGGTGCATTTAGCCGAATTGAGTTTCATCTGGTATTTGTTTAGTGTTTTGAAACAAAGAGCTAGGTGATCGATGTGATCTTCAGCTTTCAGAGATTTGACTAGCATGTCGTCTATGTAGACCTTCATTGTTTGGCCAAGTTGCTCGGTGAACATTTTGTTGACAAGTCGCTGATAAGTAGCTCCCGTATTCTTGAGACCGAAAGGCATGACTCTATAGCAATATGTTCCTTGTTTGGTTATGAACAAAGTTTTCTCCATATCATTGGGGTGCATTCTAATATGATTGTATTTCGAGAATGCATCCATGAATGAGAGTAGTACATTCCCTATTGTTGCCCTACGATTCGATCAATGTTTGGTAAAGGAAAGCTATCCTTCAAGCACGCCTTATTCAAGTCAGTGAAGTCTACACAGACTCGCCACTTACCATTTTCTTTGGTACTACGACCTGGTTGGCTAACCATTTGGTGTATTGTACTACGACAATAGATCATGTATCGATAAGCTTTTTGGCCTCTTCGATCACAACTTTCGTCTTTTCGGGTTTGCCTTTTCTGCTTAATTGGCTTGTAAGTCAGATCAACATTCAATCTGTGACTTGCTATTCTCGGATTGACTCGAGGCATATCCGTTAACATCCATGCGAACTTTGTTACATTTTGTTCGAGAAGTTTGATCAACCTTTCTCGAATCAGCTTGTTCAAGTTGACCCCAATACTGACAAACTTTGACGAGTCGGCTAAGTCAATGTTGACTAGTTCAACTGTTGACTGATCTGGCTTCTCGGGATGGGTGGCTTTGTTGTCGACTGATGGCGTGATCAGGCATTATTTGTTACACAATTTCAACTCATCGATGAAACACGTTCTTGACATCTTCTGATCACCTTGCAACGTGTAAGTTTCTTTATCTTTTGGAATCTTCACGCATTGATGGTAGCTCAACAGGACTGCCTTCATTGCATGGATCCAAGGTTTTCCCAAGATCATGTTGTAAATTGGTGGTTTGTAGACTACCCCCAACTTTATCCACCTCGTGATTCTGGTTGCTCGAATTGATAACTTGAAAGTTCTTATTGCGTGTATGGAGCTTCCATCAAACACGGTCAAGTAACTGTCAACCGGCTTGATCCTGAGATCTGGGAGTGCCATCTGGTCCAAAGTTATTTTAATAAATTAAATCGACTAAACTTCCAGTATCAATAAGTATCCAAGATATGTCGCAATCGGTAACTCGAAGTTTGACGACTAACAGGTCATTATGCGAAAAGCACACTCCTTCAAGATCCTCTGGGAGGAATGATATCTTCGAGTCAACTAGCTTGAAGTTTTCTGACAAAGCCGTGTGTTTGAGGGTAACTGCAGCTACTGCGTTTTGCTCATACTTTTTAATTGACCGTATAGTGTCATCACAAGATTGGAGGCCTCCCATGATGATAGCTACATTGACCCTTGAATCTTCCTATTCGGGAATCTGAGGTCCATTTTATGTGTGCTTTGCGCCATTGTTAGTAGCATTGTTTTGAGTGGCCGACTTGCTGGCCGCCTCTTGTAACTCGGCCTCCTTTTATTTTTGCAATCGAAACTGCTGAGTTTCTTATTCGGAGATGCTTAACTCGCCCCTGCTGAACATTTCAGCGAGTAGCTCTTGGAGCTGTTTACATTTTGAGGTCAAATGATCGGCCCGATCGTGAAAAGCGCAGTACTCATCTTGGTTGTAAGTGTTATTCCATGGTTTTTTCCTTGCCAAACTGTTTGTTTCGCCGACTTGAAATGTTGTAGTTGTGTTGCTCTTCCCTGATTGCTATGTTGTCTCGGTTCCGAGTATTCTTTTTTTGTTCTTTTGGAAAACAGTAGTGTTGAACCTTTTGAGTTTTTGCAAGAATTTGCTTTTATTCGATGAATTCGGCATGCCTCGCTGCTCGGCATAAGGCATCTGATACTGTTGTTGGTCGGTTTACAAAGAGGTCTCGTTGCATGGTCTTGTCACTAACCATTCTGGTTCTTAATGCTTTGATGGCCATGTTGTCAGTGACTTTAGCTTTGGTCATTATTCTCAGGAAATGCCCAAGGTATGACTTCAAAGTCTTGTCGACCCCTTGTTTCAAGGATCACAGCTCGGCCGTGGATGTCTCTTGATTAACATATATTGCATACTATTTCATGAATCGCTCAGCTAGTTGATTAAAGCCTTCAATTGACCATGTTGGCAGCGTTGTAAACCATACTAGCGCGTCTCTGGTCAAGTTTCAGAAAAAGTTGACAAAATGCCGCATCTTCTTGATGTGGGTGGTAATTCTTACCTCCCATCATGACGTTTAATGCACTCATCAACTCCAGTGGATCTGTTGTTTCGTTGTATGACAAGCAGCATAGTCTCAGTCTTCGGTCTACTGGGATCCTTCTCATTCTCGGAGAGAACGGAGAGTTTTGAGCTTGGGCTAGGATCCGCCCAATCTCTGGTGCCGAGCTGGTCGCCTGATAGAAATGTGATATCATCTCTTCTATCATCCTAAAAATAGTTGCAGTGTCCATTGTTGTTGCAGTCGGTAGTGTCAGAACAAGCTAAGTTGGGATCTGGCTTTGTTCCGTAGTATGGTATACTTGCGGAATTGGAGTCTGATCGAACTAATTCCTCTGTACGCTAGCAAGTACTTCATCACTCTGGCGGTTATTTTGCACGGACTACAAGTTGTCGCGGCTAGCCCTGTCTCTTGCTTCGAAACGCTCGAATCGCTCAGCGTTCCTCTTATCTGCTCCTTCTTGCAGTGCTAGCAAGTTTTGTATCATCACTTATGGCGACTCTGTCGGAGGTCCTGGAAGCTTAGTAGCCTCCCGAGTTGGCTCACGATAGTTCTCTTAAGTCTAAACAGAGTTCAGAGGTGATCCTCGAGTTAGGTCTGTCTGCTCTTGAGTTGGATCAGGAGTTCTCCTCTCTGGGGAACGGATTGTAACATCATTTCCCGATATTCTTGCTTTTTGGCGATCTCTTTCTTCTCTTGGGTTATGAATCCTACGAAGTCTTCCCCACAGATGGCGCCAAGTGTTCGCGCAGGACTTTGCACAAATGTTCTAAATCAAGCTTTGATTAAATTAGAGGGAAGATGAACAAGGTTTCTGATCAAATTAGGAGAGAAGAGAATAGATTGCTCAAGCTAGAAATGATCGGGTTAGATTCTTATTGATTGAACTCAAAGTGGCCAAAAAGAAGATCCTCATTTCGAGGGCTTCCACATCTATTTATAGAACATAGAGGCAGTTATAACTCCTTGAAAATAGGAAAGATTACATTTGTTTGAATTTGTATTTATCTAGGAAGATTCTTGCTAAATCTTTGGAAGTTTTCCTTATCTGAAATAGAAAAACTTCTTTTTCTCTTTAGTGACGAGTTGTGCGACTTTCTTCTCGTTCTGTTGATCTGCCGAGGAGGATTCTTTCCGAGTTACCAACCAAAAGTCGAGATGACTCTTAGCCAAGTCTATGACTTAAAGGTTTTCTGGGTATTGATTGTTCTCGTGGATTGAAGTAGGATCTCGGATCCACCTCCAAGAGGGTTTAGTTTATATAAACAAATTGATTAGTTTATTTGTTAAGGATTATAAGATACCTTATAAAGTTGTATAAAACCTAACAAAAAATACTTAAACAAAGAAAGTTCTCATCATTCTGTGGTTTTATACGAAATTATATTTAGTTTATGAAAAATAAAGTTTAATTCCCTTGGATTCCCTCTGTTAAGAGGGGTAAGGTTTAATTTAAATAAATAGATCAACTATTTTGTTTATTAAGGTTTATAAGATACCTTATAAATCTATATAAAACCAAACAAAAATTCTTAAACAAAGAAAAATCTCAACATTCAATGGTTTTATACGAAAAACTATCTTTAGTTTATGAAAATAGTTTAGTTACCTTAGGTTCTCTCTGTTAGGAGGGGTAGACTTTAGTTTAATAAATAGGTCGACTACTTTGTTTATTAAGGTTTAAGAAAATATCTTATAAAACTGTTTAAAATCAAACAAAAATATTTGAAACAAAGAAAATTTTCAACATTCAATAATTTTACACGATAACTATCTTTAGTTTATGAAAAAATAAGTTTAAATTCCTTTAGGTTCCCTCTGTTTAGATTAGAGTTTAGTTTTAATAAATAAGTGACTAGTTTATTTGGTAAGGTTTATAAAACGCCTTGCAAAACTGTACGAAACCAAAACAAATTATTTAATATTCAGGGGTTTGATATGAAAATATTTTATAAAGTTGGTTATAAGTATAAAATCAAAATATTGATAAGAATGTGTATAATTTAAAATTATAAGATGATTATAAGATCTTATAAAATAACCTTTATACTATATTTTCGTGTTTTGCTTAGTTTGGTAATTTTTTACTTAAGTATTTTTAGATTTTATATAATTTTATAAGTTTATTTATAAAAATTTATAAAATAAAAATATTGAAGAACATGTGTATAACTTAAAATTATACATAGTTTATAAACTAAATAATTTATAAACTAACTTTTGAATCATAGTTTTGGGTATTTTGCATAATTTTATAAATATATATATAAGATACCTTATAAAATTTCATAAAATCAAAACAAAAACAAATAAAAAAAATCAAATACTCAACACTCAGAGGTTTAATACGAAAACTATATTTGGTTTACGAAAAATTAAGTTTAAATTTCCCTTGGGGTCCCTCAACTAAGAGGGCAGTAGGGTCTAGTTTTATGAAATTGGTCTCACTAGTTGTGTTTAAAGATTTATAAGATATGTTATAAAATTGTATAAAACCAAAAGAAAAACAACAAAAAATCATATACTCAAAATTCAGGGGTTTAATACGAAAACTATCTTTAATTTACGAAAAATTAAATTTAACTTTACCTTTCATTCCCTTAAGTAAAAGGAGAGTAGGGTTTAGTTTTATGAAATTTGTTCCATTCGTTTTATGATATTTATAAGTACTTATATTTACCACTAACTTTTTTGATTTGTTAAAATATTAATAATAAAAGCAAATAAAAGTTTTAATATGCATGCTTTGAGTTGAAAAAAAAATTAAACTATAAAAGTTTGAAGCATTACTTAAAAACGAAAAACGGTTCTTTAAAGTCTGTCTCAATTTATAGGGTAAAATCCACTTACAAAAATTCTTTATAATGTACTCATTTAGTTATTATTGTTTCAGCAATTATAATGTTTTAGTTGTTTTATAAAAACTTTAAACTTATATTTAGCCTGTGCTGCATAGAATCGTCTGTGACCATGCAATTCTCGCTCCGGAATTGGAGTCGGAATCGGAAGCTTTCAGAAGCTCGATGGAAGCGCTCGGAATCTCGATTCCGAAAATATTGTGTTTGGAAGCATAATAGAATTGTAAGATTCCAATTTAGAATCGTGTACTGTCAAAATTGGAATCGTATATTGCTCTTACTACATAAAAATTTACGTAAACTTAACAAAAGTCCAGGCCATTGAAAACAATTAAACATAGAAGATGAGAACTGAAAAATTATAACCTAATCTCCGTTTCTTTCTCCCTAAGTATCTTTCTCCCCTAAATCTAAAACGTCAAGTCGGAACTCTTTTGATTTGAGCAAAGGTACGTATTCAAGTTTGATATTTTTATGGGAAGTGTAAAAGCAATATATAATTATATACTGTGTTGTTTATAAGGTTATAACTTATAAGGTAGTGTATTGTTAAAAATATATTACTCCCTCCGTTTCACAATAATTGTCGTTTTAAGATTATTTTTTTGTTTCAAAATAAGTGTCTTTTTAGATTTACGATGTAACTTTTAGCATAAATGGTCTAATTTAACCTTATTATTAACCAATAAAAAAGATATCAAAAGTCAATAAGTTTTTAGGGGTATAATAGAGTTTTAATATATTTCCTTAATTTGTGTGTAAAATGCTAAAATGACACTTATTATGAAACGGAGGGAGTAGTATTTTACATGAAACAGAGTACGAAGGTTTAGAAAAAAAAGGTCTTATTATTGTACAATTATGTTAGTTTGTGATGTGTGTAATTATTTGAAAAAACATGATTCTTTATATTGTTTAATTTTGTTTATAATCAATATTTAAACAGATTCGTAAACAGTTTTTCTCTTGTTATATGTTTAGTATTTTATAATATATATATATATATATATATCACACTTCCAACAAATACTCCCCTACTAAATTTTTAGAAAACCTTGATTCTTCGCTATTTAATACTTCCACTTCCGCATACCCATTTCTGATTCCATGCAGTACAATATTTAGCTTAGTTTAGGAAAAAAATTTGACGAAAAAAATATATAGCCAAGTCGCTAAATATTAGATTTTTGCAATTTTTTATATTAATATAAATAATGATCAGAAATAATAAAATAACATTGTTATGTTAGCTTGTGATGTTCTCTTAAACACTTAATTAAATTAATAAATGCAAATAATTATTATTAAAAGCGTTTGAGATTCGAATTCACAAAAAACCAAGAATTAACACATTAAAATCATTAGACTCACACTTAAGCTATAACAAATTAAATTTTCAAAAATTGAACTACAACTACTCAAACTTAAACAAGAACAAAACAAAAATCAAACAAAAATTAAATCAAACACTATTCAAATTCAAACAAAACTCAAATAAAATTCAAACAACAAAGATTCAATCTTATACTATCAATAAAGGCAATGGGTATTACAATTTGGTTAGACAAATGATTAATCGGGAATTACAAACAATTAGAGATGCTTAAGATAAATATAAAGAAGTAGAGAAGAGATAAGATAAAGAGATTTTTCAATAAAATCAAAGAAATGAACCAAAGAGGATCATCCAAGTGAGTCTCTACTAGTCTCCCTCAAACTTACTCTCAATATGTTCTAAGTGGCTAGAAATTGAAAACTTAGATATTTTAAGGCTTAAGCTTTAGGGTTTTAAAACATTAAAACAAATTCGGACTAACCCAGGACAAATCGGATTAGATAACTCAAAATAAGACGAGTGCTCGTAAGGTCGAGTTGGGGGTCGACGTTTTGTTCATCTGGAGAACTCGGCTCACGCGTTCTTCGGGTCGAGGTCACCATGTCCGGCTGATAGTCGACGTCCCAAGCACCATAGGTCTTCACGTCGTTGCATTCCAGGTTGAGGTGCTCCCGTCGTTTTATGGATCAATGTCCCAAGCACCAGAGTGCTTTATGTGTATACGTTCAGGTCGGGATCCTCTCTTCTGATCGAAGGTCAACTTCATGGGCATCTGAAGCTTCAGGTTGATGCATTCTTGGGGTCGGGCTCTCACGTCGGATGTAGGGTAGACGTCGTGGGCATGAGAAGACCTACATGCGGAACGGAGTAGGTCGGGTGCTTCAAATCAGACTGCAGGTCCCAACGGCTTGTTTTCCTTTGTTTCTTCATGATTTCTTGCTCCAATCCTAATATCTGACTGTTGTCTCATTCCAAAATCTCTAAGGCTCCAAAGTGTGCTCCAATTCACCTAAAAAAGATTCAAAACAAGAAAATATGCAATTTGATCTACAAAATCAAAGAAATGTCATGCTAAAATGAATAAATATGACTCTTTAAGTGATAAAAAATGATCAAAATATGTATCAACGTCTATGTAAGTATGATGGTTTGTCATTTTTTATATCGTTATGCTAGTGCTTATTCTACCACTCTTAATCATGTTTTCATAATACTTTTATCTCTTTTTGGCTCTTTTGCTTTGTTTTCATTGAATTGTTTAGATTTGTTGGGATTAGATAAAAACTAAAATATATTTTTGTTTTAGATTAGACTGAGTTTTCATGTCTTAGTATTGGTAATTTTAGACATTTTATGGATTTGATCATAAAGTGATGCATTGACATTGTTTGTACATTTTTTATCATCTTGCATGAGAATAAGCATTTAGCTAAGGAATATGTAAACATCGTGAAGCTTAGAGCAATTCCAATATAACATTATAACACCAAATTTGGTGTAAAATTTATTCTAACAGCAATTCTATTAAGACACCAAAAGCACAAATTTGATGCAAAATTTTCTCTAATAGGACTCCAAAAATTATACCAAAACACCAAATTTGGTATTGAAATTACACCAAAACAAGTCTGACATGCCTTACCTTGATTTGACACTGTTAATAAGACACTAAAAAGAGTACTAAAACACAAAATTTGATGATACCGTCTCATGCCAAATTTGGTGTAATACTATTCATCATACTTAAACTTAAAATATTAATATGTATTTAGTTTTCATTTATTAATATATTTTAAATAAACCGAATTGCTCTCAGTCTGGTAGTTAAAATGATTCAGCTAATGACTTGGCACTAGGGTTTGATTCCTACCTGTGCATTATGGTAACTTAAAAAAAGAATTTAAAAGGTGGGTTTTAGACTATGGATTGGGCCTTGTCGATCCAATATTGACAAAAAAAATATTTTAAATAATGCCAAATTAGTTTTATTTATTTATGGATCTTTAATTTAATAATATAATAAAAGAGAATAGTAATGCTAGTGTAATATTTGGTGTTATGGTTGGAGTTAGAAAGAAAAAGTAGGACACTCTAATACCAAATTTAGTGTAATTTAACACCAATGGTGATTTTTTGTTAGACAAATACAAATGGTTTTGCAAAAAGTAGGTGTATGTATATACCAATATCTCCAAAAAATGTTCTGTCACAACCAATCATATTTTTTAATTGCACTAATTTCATTGCCCATATGGTTTTTGATAGACGATAATATGTTTGTGGTCCGAATACTTCGTCTAATATTCCCGAGCAAGTAACAAATATTTGTTTTCAAATAAATTCTTGCACTCATTTTATTTGAGTATTTTGACAGGTCTCACTCACTACCATATCAATCATCTCTCCTTAATTTATTACAATCACAATTATTATCCAACCTAAACAAATTAGCATTGTTCCGTCGAAAATGAAAAACTCTATAGATAGAAAGAAATTATAAAGTTGTTTTTTTTTATGGTAGATCTAAATAGAGCCATGTGCATGGGGAATCAACTTCACCTGGTTTTTTCCTAAATACAGAGAAAAAGTTTTTTCAACCAAAGAAAGTTATAATAAAATAATATTAAAAATAAAATATACAAAGGACTTTAAGTGTTTAGATCATCATGATTCATGAGACAGCAACGAAAGATGCATATAGCATTTTGCTATAAACAGACTTATCCAGTTTATTTAATTTGCTCATTAATTGTATCCACATATATTCAGGTTAATTATAAATGAATAGGGTGATGTATAATAATTAGTTCATTATTTGTTTGCATCAATCTTTGTTGTCCCTCGTTAATCGAGTTATATTATAATATACATCTTTAAAACATAATTAATAATATAGTTTGCTACATATAGAGTTCTATTTTATTTTGATGTTTATTTGGTGTGTTATCTTACCAATCATTTGCCAATCTTTTTCACAACTTTTGTAGCCTTATGCCTTTGACAGCCTATATCCTCGATGTGGCATCTCTAAAATGGTTTAGTTGTTTTTACCGAATATAGAATTTAAAAAATATTCTATAATTTTGCTCTATTTTAAATAATTTACATTTTTGCTCTATTTATAATTTTCTATATTTTAATGTCATATTTTTGTAAAATAAAAGGAAACCAGAGAACGAAAGAAATCAATCATCAATTATAGCAATTCTTTACCACATTCAAGTAAATGCTAAGAAATAAAAAAAAAATCGACGACCGTCATTTTTTTAGGGTATTAGTTTTCCAAAGTTACTATTTTGGAACAAAAATATTACTGGCACAAGGATTATACTTTTTTAGGTAATTAATTGGTCTTCTTGAATATTGATGTACATCCAAATTAGGATAACGGCTTTTTACTTTTATTTATCATTACAACGACATGAGTTATACCATTTAATGACAAAAATTTCATTTTTTTGACAATTTTAATGGATGATACATTTGTAAATACAGCATAATCTCTATAAATTAATATTTTTTCCTAAATAAACTTTTGGTTTAATTATTCATATATTTTATAATTTACTATAAATAACCTTAATTGTATTATATTATAGAAGTTTGATTGTATTACGATCTACTTTTCATGAATTACGGCAAACTAGCATGAATTTTGCATCTAATTCTAATGTATCTTTTCCTACGAATTATCCATTCCAATTAACTTATATAGCAAATCACCCTTATAACTTATCTTGTTTGACCCGGAAAGAAAGAAAAACTTCTCTTATACCTAAACACATATATACTTTCCCTAGTATTGGATTTGAATCCATAGAAATGAAACATTTGAGTAGGATCCCCAAATATGCACACATATATATATATGTATGTATATGTTGATGCTAAGACTCAACACTCGTAAGAATCGTGGAACTTTGAATCGAATACTTTATTGAACGAAAATAGATTACAATCGAAGGTCGAACAATTCCTTTGTTTGACTCCCAAGCACTAGGGTTTTCTCTCTCTATTTTTCTCAATCTCTTCTCGAGGTTATTGGCTAGTATTTATAGGCTTTTAGACCTAGGGTTTCGGGGAATATTCTCTTGAGATTCCCCAAGATTTCCGGCGAGCATGGAGAAGGTTGGTTGCTCGCTTAGTCGGCTGCGCTTTTCGTGCTCGCCCCTAAAGATGTTACGCGGCTCGCCTAATCTCCTGCTCGGCCCATCTTCTCCAATCCATTACTATTGGGCCTCTTAAGGACTTTGGGCCTCGTACCAACAGGAGCCCCCCATCTTTTGAAGCGGCTTAGTCGATTCAGAAGCGTATCGTGTTGGAGATTTTTCCTTTTCCTTTGATAAGCTCATATCTTCGAGAATCTAGGTTTTCCATGCTTGATTTGCTTCTTTTCCCTCTTCTATTTATACCGGTCCTTTGCCTTCTTTCTTTTGTATCCCTAAGTGACTTTTGCAAGGATGTCTTCTACAGACTGCGTAAGCAAAGACGCTAAAACCAATGGTTCTCATTCTCTTTGTGTTCCTAGAGTTTTTGCTTTCGGTATTTCATATCTTGAGGATGACTCGTGTTATTTTCCTTTCAGGTCGCAATCCCCGCTCTCACGGAGGCCAAAATTNCAAAATCGTCCTCGTTCGATGGTGTACACGCGCCCCAATGCTGGAGGAGCTTTGTCTGGTGATCTTCCTCTTGTTGGCCGGAGGAAGGTTGACGAGCACCTGGGCAAACGATCGTGTGCGGATAGTACTTGCGATGGCATGGTGATTTCCACTGACTCGGAGAAAGAGGATGAGCAACAACTTTCCAGTGTCCCTACTTCTGCTCGCGGAAAACGTCCTGATTACGTCGCTCCAAAATTTTATTGGAGTTTCTCGCACACTCAGAATTGCCCTATTACCGAGGAANGCTATCCCCGCGTTTTCTGACATGGCGGAGAGCGCGACTTACTCCGACGTTCTAGACAGTTTTGGACAGGTAGAACAATTTTTGCCGGTTTGCTTTCTATTATTGCATATGACAACGTTACTTATTCTTTTGCAGGCTGTAGCAGCTTTCAACCGCTATGTTAGTGTGTGCGAAGCTCGATTCTCGTCTCCCATTGCTCATGAACCAAACAAGACGGTTGATACCTTGGCGAGCATGCTCAGCTCTGCTCAAGAAAAAGAGACTAAAAATACGGCTGAGCTCAAGCGCCTCTCGAGTCGTCTTGTTTTGGCGAACAAGAGGATCTTCGAACTTGAAGGCTTATTGCAACAGGAACGTCTTGCTCGGGAATCTTCCACGGAGATTGCGGTGACTGCTGCCACAGAAGGTTTTTCGTCTAAGCATCGCAACGATGTTTCTCAACTGCAGTCTCGCCTTGACAAGAAAGACCAAGAGGGGAGAATTGAGGCTGAGATTTCTGATGTTGGTGCCCGTTTAGACATGATTGATAAAATGATGAAGGGAGACCTTGATCTCAAATCGGAGGAAGCTCGCCTTCACGACAAGTTGTTTGGGCTTGAAGTTGACCTTAGTCTCTTGGATTATTCCGATTTAATCGGAGAGGATATCGCTACCGAGCAAGAGCCTTCTTCCTTTGTTCAGAAGGATTGAATGGGGTCGATTCTTATTGCCGTATGATTGGCATTTTTCTTCTTTGTTATTTCTCCTCCTTTTTTTTGGTTCGTTTCTTTGATTGTATTCGAAACGTTGGCGATGTCTTTCTCGCCTTTTGAGTAATAATTGAATTTTTGTTTCAAGTGTTTTTATCTAAAACATCCTTGGTTTGCTACTCGCTAGGTGATCAGTCTAGCATCTCGCAGTTTAATCGTTACTTTGAACGTAATCAAAAGTTTGCTCTTTTGGCAATCTTTGATTTTTTGAATTTAGTTGTCAATGAAGTTATTTTCGCGAGATTTTGCTCGCCATCGCCTATTTCCGGCGTTGTTTTCGCAGAGCTTTGCTCGCGTCTTGCCTTTTTCTCGGCGAATATAGTTCGAACAAATCCTTCTTCATGCTCGGGCGAGCTCTTTCTCACCCACTTTCTCTTTTCTTTTGGCGGGAATTTCAAGCTGGCGCGAGTGGGATGTCGTTTCATATTTCCCATGTGTGCGGTGACAGTTGATATTCCCTCTTAGATGCTTGACACGCGGCGCCCATCTGACGGGTGTTATCCCCACGCGCGTGGTAACTGTAACGTCGTTGCACGCGTGACTCTTCCCGACCGTCGGATGTGTTGTGTCTCAACGTGGCGTTCATCCGGCGAGGCGAGGGGTTAGTGGAGTGATGGGATTAAC
>OVBA01001799.1:0-39839 GCA_900406435.1 Lepidium aucheri | reverse complement strand
AATCAGAAACTTTCCTTTCGACCAAGTGCTATGCTCTCATGATTCTGCTTACGATCTGAACCTTTTTAGAATAACGTTTAATCCAATTTTTTATGTTACGCACTGATGATATGCGTATTTATATATATATATATATATATATTGCAGTTTCCCACGAGTCGGCCTTGTCTTCTAAAGACTTAGCCACTCTGGTTTAGAAGTTTAAAGAAGCTGGCTGTCATTGGGACTCGATCAACTTAGAGAGAATTCGTCATGCCTTTTCTTTAGTGATTCTTCTCGAGTACCCGATGGTAAAATCACCTTCACCCCGTCGTTCTGGCCGAGCTGGTTTTTCCGTGCGTGCTAGTTAGTTTCCTTCCCCTTCTTTCCATTTTGTGCTGCTTTTCTGGTAGTATTAGGTCTTGACTATCTTTATCTCAGCTTCTCAACGTCAGTCGGGGGTCTGTTTGGGATGACGTATCTAGCCACCGTCGAGGTGGTGATTCTTTGAGGTCTTCTATTCGAAAAGTTGAGATCCCTCTCGACACTGTTGGTTTGACCCCCAAGGTTGAGTTCTCGATGAGTCGTAGAAGTGGCAAGGGACCTTGTCCGAGTCAAACTACCCATCCTCACCCTTCACTGTCTAGCGGCGAGCGCCCTTCAAAGTGAGTTCCTGATGGTTCAGACTCATCCTCTGGGAACTCTCATTACTCTTGGTCGTTCAACCATACTCACGATCACCCGGTTGTTGAGGATCTGATCAAATTATCCGAGCTCGTTCAGCAAATGGTGTCTCGAGGTCATGCCCTTTTTTTTAGAGAGCATGGCCTCCAAAGATGCTTACATTGAGCTTGCTGGCGCCTTTGAAATGGTAAAAAAAGTTTATATCGTGTTCCTTCTTCGTGATTTCCTTTTATTATAGTTATAACTATCCCTTTTCGTTGTAGTTCATGGTTGTAGTTAATAGGTTAATCGGAGGTTTTGAGTCTAGGTCCCTAATTGGCGCGCTCCCGGATGCTGGGAGTTCATCCTCTCATGCGTTGTCGGATTCGGTGAAGATTTTAAATGACATGGTGGTTGCTCGAGACGCTGAGATTGCCAAGCTTCGGGCCGATGTGGATAGAACGAAAAGGAAGCTGGCTTCTACTTGTCGAAAGGAGGATTATGTCGTGAAGACCCTAGGTCTTGAGTGCTACCAATGGAAGATTTCCCGTGATAAGGCTGCGGCTCAAACTGTTCGAAAGAGGTCCAGCATCCTGAAACAGAGGTACAAAAGGCATCTTATTGGGGTTTGTCAGAAGTTTGATCATTTGAGAAAATAGTCTAACTACCGTGTGATCAAGGCTCTCCATGCTATTCATTCCGAGCTCTTAGAGGAAATATAATCCAGGGTCCCGACTCTTGATTGCTTTTCCTTAGCTGCTAAAAAAGATCGCCTTGCCCTTGAAGCTTTTGAAGATGGGGTTGACGACGTGTTTGGCCTGAGCTCTCAACGTGAAGCTTTTTCAGACTCAAAGGATCCTAATACTGACATCGGGTGTGAGCTAATACCCGTGTCGGGTTGAGGCACAAGCGCTATTTAGAATTTTCAACTCTTTCTTTTGTTGTTATTTCCATTTTCCGTTTCTCATGTATTCAGACTTTTTTATGTGTTTTCGTCTCGGTTCCTTTGGATTTGGACTCATTTGTTATTGCCCCCTTTTGGGTTATTGTTTATTTGCTGTTTTTTTCTTTGAAGCGCGCTTAGTTTATATTTTGCCTGGCCAGTTTCTAGTTATGGAGATCACCTCGTCTTTCTCCATGAGATTAATATTCATTAGTCAAATCCACTTTGTCGTTTTCGCTTTATCCCACTTGTTGAATTTGGTGCGGGGTAACTTTTGGGTTGTCCTAGCTTAGTTCATCGAGCTTACTAATTGTGGGCTTGAATTTTTCATCTCTTTCATTGGACGATCTCAATCGTTTATTCAAATTTCCTTCTTTAATCGGAACAGTTTTGATTCCTTTTCAAAGGTTAGCAGTTACCGTCTCTCCCGGTTGTGGATGTTTAAGAGTTTTAAAACTCCTCCTCTTCTTGGCTTCAGTTATTTTGTTGTCTACTCCTTTAACAGGTATTTTCTATTCATTTCATTATTCGCTTCATTTTGTTTTATGATTTCTGGTAGTTTTCTCGCTTTCATTGCCTGTCGTATATGTACTCTTCTTCTCGTTCCACTTTTTCTTCTAGAAACTTTATGGCTGCTGAATCCAGTACTAGACCTCTAACTTTAACTTCTCGTTCTGCCTCTTTCAATTATGGTGACGATTTTGAGACTGTTTCTGATGATTCCCAGAAACAGGCGGTCAAATTGAGGGTTTCTATGCAGAAGATATCGCGAGCGTTAGATGCCGCGAGGCTTGACAACCTCCAGAGAGTCTGTGGCTTTCCTGAAGGCGTTGTTACTCAAGTGGCCACCAAGGATCAAACTCCTGAGAACGCTCCGCCGAGATAGCTTGGCGCTTATGCCATTTTTTCTCCGATTATCATCTTTGTTTTCCAATTCTAAGTTCCCTTTTTGCGATTCTTCATTCTCTAAACCTTTCCTTTACTCAAATGTGCCCGTTATTTCTTCGTATAGCTCTCGCTCTTTTGGTGTGGGGTGCTGAGGCAAGCGTTTTGATTGGGGCTTACGAACTCCTTTGCCTTTACATTGTAAAGTGGAACTGCGGCTCTAAGACGATGTATCTCTCTAATTGTGATATGTGTAGGGTTCTCGACGGTATCCCTAGTTAGGACACGCACTAGATGCCAAAGTTCTTCTTCTACAAGCTTTCTCCAGATTAAATTGAGGAATTCGATCTCAATTACATCATTCGAAAATGGATAGATAAATTTGGTGGCTTGATTGGCTTAGGTTTTTTTTTGTTAACATGTTCCTTGTTCGGTCTCGTTTCTCATTTTTCCTTGTTTTGTAGAGTATCCTTCTCCTGGGCCTTACTGCGGTCATTGCCCTTTTAGATAAGTTGAGAGACGACAAGGTGCATTGGGACTCCTTTTCCGCGTTACGAATCAAGCGCTATTTTTCCTCCGCGGCGATCATTCCTAGGGATCCAGTTGGTTAGTCTTATCGACATCGCATCATTGTTACCCTATTTTTTGTTACTTACTTTACTAAAAATATGTTGTGCAGCTAGACAATCCTCTGAGTCCTCCATTCGTGTTTGTGCCTCTTCTTGCCATAAAACTCAATTAGCGGATAAGCCTATTTCAGCTCCTAAGAGGAAGAAAAATGTCAAGGAGGAGAAGTGTGGGCAGGACGATAACTTCTGGTTTAAGGGGACCGAGGCTGCCCCCCAGCTTCTGGCTTCGTTGCCTCATGTTTCTGGTGTTTCTCTCCCTGCGAAGCGATCTCGTCGCGATAAACAATGCAGGACTTCCGTTTCCGTTACTCTGGTTTCAGGCTCATCTCCTATCGATGTTGGCCAATGCTTCGCTGAGAACCAGCTCGGGGGTCTTCGCCTTCCTAAACGCGAATAAAGTCTCCTTTATTTATCACATGTCTGAGTGGGGTTAATTCGAAGCTGCTCTCGCGTTGTAAACTCGAGTTCGTGACCACAACTTTTTTTGTTTTGTCTGTTTTTTCCACTTTGAGTTATGATAGGATCTTTGTTATTATTCACGCAACTAACGAGATAAAGAACGTTATCTTTACCCTGGAGACCAAACTCATGAATTCTTTTTCAAATGAGAAGTTCGAGCATCTTCAGGCATCGTATTCTAAGCTCGAGGAGACTCTTAAAAGTGATCAGGCTCGCCATGATGAAAAGATCAAGTCTCTTGAGTCGGAGAAGAAAGGGTTTTCTTTGCATATCTCCGCTACTTCTGAGGAAAAAGAGCAGATGACTCAGGAAATCGAGCTCCTGAAGTCTCATAATAGTGACATTGCTGCTCGGGTCCATACTCTAGAAGAGTAGAAGAAGGCATTGGATTCTCGTTGGCGAGAGGTGCTATATTATGTTTGTGGCAAGTGGTCTCGAAAGGAAGAGAAGTGGGTAGCGAGTAGTGACATCCGTGGGTTTGAATCAAACCTCATGCTCATTGAGAACTTTGAATCTGAGGATTTCGGTGCTGCTAACAAAAAAACATCCCTTCTAAAGAAATTAGCGTTGGCGAAGTCGCAATATAAGGAAGAGCCTGACCTAGTTGTGAACGAGCTGTCTTTCCCGGATTTGTTCCCTGGGGTTAAGACCTCATTTGAGACACCACCGGTCGATCCCACTAGCTATCTTATTGAAGGCTCCTCTCTGGCCCGTGATCCTGTTGTCGTGGTCATCAACCCCAAGGACCCTGCCGCCGTGGCCATCGACCAAGGATCTTGCTACTGGCGAGACTGCTGACGGCAAAGCTCGCGCTGCTGATGCCCTGGAGGAGAGTCAAGGCTAGCACGCTTCTGTTCCTTATCCCCTTCTCTTCCCCCCTCCCCTTTTTTTTTTAAAAAAAAACTTTACTTTGGATGCTCCTGTTGTTCTTTCAGTATGGGGCTCGTGTAATTATGACTTTTGCTTCCTTTACCGCTTCCCGTATTTATTTATCGGTCCTAGAAAAGAAAAAGAAAATGAAGATTTTATTAAGAAGGGGCTGGACTATTCTATATACGAGCTGCCTACATATTCCTCCATCGGAATCAAGCCCTTGCATAGTTCTCTGATTTTAAATTCAAATATAATAGAATTTCAAATTCATGATATTCCATGGTCTTTGTTCTGTTCTACCTATTACGGGGTCTCGAAATTGGTAGACTCCATGTTTAAGGACGTTTGAGACTTGGTACGATCCTTCCCAATTCGTTCCCAGCTTTCCAGCGTTCGCCTATTTGGTGTTTTGGAGGAATTTTCTTAGGACCAGGTCTCCCTCTTTGAACCGGTGTGTCCTTATTTTTGAATTTTAGAATCCTGCTGCTGTTTGTTGGTAGTTCTATGTTCTTGTCGCTGCCTGATCTAGTTTTTTGTCTATGGTGTCGATGTGATCCTCTAGTAACTCGTTGTTAGCATTTGTTTCCTCTATCATCTCCCTTCGCAAAATTGGGGTACTTAGTTTGGCTGGTACCAATGCTTCGATCTCGTAGGCTAATGAGAATAGGCTTTTCTTCGTCGCCTTCTGCGGGGTAGTTCTATATGCCCAAAGTACCGAATCTAGCTTGTCTTACCATAGTGATTTCTTCGAATTTAATCTTTTCTTTAGATTCAAGAGTATTATCTTATTGGTGGCTTCTACTTGACCATTTCCCTGAGGGTAGCACGGTGTTGATGAAGTCAACCTGATTTGGAGTTGCTCGCACAAGCTCTTTACCTAGTGCGACACGAGGTTGGTCCCATTGTCAAGCACTATCTCGCCGAGGATTCTGAACTGCAAATGATGTTTCTCCAGATGAAATCTCTTACTTGCGGTCTGATTAATTGTTGATATGGCTCTGCTTTGATCCACTTGGTAAAGTAGTCTGTTGCGATCAAGATGAAGTGGAAATGCTTTTTCCCGGATGGTTCTAACGGACACACGACATCCATTGCCTGAACGGATATAGGATCACTATTTGCCCAATTTTCTCCTTTGGGGCATGTATTGGTGAAGCATATCGCTGACATTTCTAAAATAGTTGGAATAATCTTCACTATCCTTTATCATCGTTGGCCAATAGTACGCTTGTCTCTTGACCTTAAACGCCAGTGTGCATCCCTCGGAATGATTTTCGCAAACTCCGAGATGGATTTCCGCTAGGACTTGGGCCGCCTTGTCATTATTTGTGCATAGGAGCCCTGCTACACTTCTCCTATATAGGCGTACATTTATGATGCAGAATTGTGCGCTCTGAATCTTTAGTTTCCTTGCTTCCCATCGATCTTGCGGGATGACCCCCTCGGAAATGTATTGTTTAATTGGGACCCACCATTCCAGGTGCGCGGTGATTTTTGCTTCATGCACCTATCCCTCGTTGTCCTCTTCTTATTGGGTTATGACCAGCACTTGACCAGCTGTTTTGATGCTAGGCTTTTCCAAATATTCGACCTGGATTACTCATCTGACGAGAGAATCTGACGTAGATGCGAGTGCTGCTAAGGCGTCTGCCGCTACGTTCATTGCTTGTGGCATTCTCTCTAGTTCAAATGTTTCAAACTATGATGCCGTATTCTTGACGAGCTCTAAGAATTCATTCATTCTAGTGTCTTTTGCTTTATACTCTCCATGATACTAACTGGTTACCAGTTGGGAGTCGCTATGAGCTTTCAGGTGTTTCACCCTCATTCCAGCCGTGCTCCATAAGCCAGCAAGCAAAACCTCGTATTCGGACTCGTTGTATGATGTTTGGTATCCCAGACGGCAAGTGTGTTTGATCAGCTGTCCATTAAGCGAGGTTAATCTCAATCTGTACCCGGATCTGTTACGAGAAGATGACTTGTCCACGTGCACATTCCATGGTTCCTGATCGATTTATATCTTATTGGTTTCTTTATAGATTTTGATGATGAAGTTAGAGAGAACTTGAGACTTCATACTAACGCGGGGCCGATATTCAATGTCGTATTTACTAAGCTCAATTACCCATTTGACAAGCCGCCCTGATTTACTAGGCTATGCAAGATCGTGCAGAGTGATTGATTTGTCATCACCACAATTATGTGGGATTGAAAGTATGGACAAAGTTTTTGTGCGGTCGTTACCAATGCGAGAGCTATTTTCTCCACCATTGGGTACCGCTCCTCGGGCTCGGTGAGGGATTTACTAAGATAGTAGATAAGTCGTTGTTCACCTACTTCAGACCGAACTAATACTCCGCTTACTGCCACTGTTGGCACCACGAGATAGAGGTAAAGCTCTTTGGCCTCTTCTGGTTTTGCCAAGACTGGCGGTGTTGCTAGGTAAACTATTAACCTTTCGAAGGCCTCTTGAGACTTGTCGCCCCAAATGAATTTTTTGTTGTTCTTCAGCAGCTTGAAGAATGGCAAGTATCTATTGGTTGATTGTGATATAAAGTGGTTTAGGCCCGCTATCCTTCTAATTAGTTGTTAAACCTCCTTCTTCGTTTGCGGCGAGCGCATGCTCGTTAGTGCGCTTATTTGGTGCGGATTGGCTTTGATTCCTCTTTTAGTTACGAGGTACCCTAAGAACTCTCCGGATGACACCCCAAAGGTATATTTCATCGGGTTCAGCTTCATCCAAAATTTGTTAAGGATGTCGAAGCAGCAGCGTCATTGTCCAACGTGATCCTTTGTGTTTGCTGACTTTACTAGCATATTGTCGATGTACACTTCCATAGTGTTCCCTAGTTCCTCCGCGAACATGAAGTTCACTAATCGCTGGTATGTAACACCTGCATTCTTGAGTTCGCACAACATTACCCGATAGCAGTGGGTACCTTGCTCAATTATGAAGGATGTTTTCTCCTCGCCGCCTGGATGCATGAAGATATGATTGTATCCGGAGAAGGCGTCCATGAAAAATATCAACTGATTTCCCGTGGTCGACTGCACCACTCTGTCGATCTGTGGGAGAGGGTAGCTATCTTTGGGACATGCCTTGTTGAGGTAAGTAAAGGTTACACATACCCTCTATTTTCCATTTTTTGTACGCACCACTACGAGGTTGGCTAGTCACGCGGGATACTTCACCTCTCTAATCGATCCCATCTTTAGAAGTTTTTTGACCTCACCGCGAACTACTTTCGCCTTATCCAGACCTAGCTTTTTGCTCTTTTGCTTCATGGGTTTATAAGTTTGATTGACATTGAGCTCGTGAGTTAACACTGACAGACTGATTCCCACCATATCTTGAGGCGTCCATGCGAACATCGCCACATTTTCTTTTAGGAAGTTTTCTTGGATCTCAGGATCGAGGTCTGCCCCGATGCTCAGCTCTCTCTTTGAGTGGTCAGGATCTGGCGTTATTTTGACAGTCTTTATTTCCTCTAGTTTCTGATTAGCGAGGTCTTCTGTCTTTTTGCTGGCGATTGTTTCGTGACCGGTTAATTACTAAAATGTTTCTCCTCGAGTCCGCTTGAAACTTTCTTGGTAGCACCATCACGACGCGGCCTGGTTACTGTATACTATTCCTTTTTCGTTTTCTGTTCGGAACTTTACGCATTGATAATATGTCGACGGAACTGCCTTTATCGCATAGAGCCACGGTCTCCCTAGGATTGCATTAAACGGTGCTGATGTATCGATTACCATAAAGTTCGTTACCTTCCTAACTCTCGAGGCTCTTACTGGTAGTTGAATTTTTCCCATCCTAATTGCGGTGTCATTAGAAAAGCCTGTCAGGGTCGTCTTTCCTCCAACAAGCTCACTATCCTGCATTCCCATCTTTTTGAATGCGTCGTAAAACAGCAAATCGACGGAGCTTCTGGTGTCGATCAGTATTCTTGCTAGCTCTATTCCTCCGACATCTAGCATCACTATGAGTGCAACATCGTGGGGCTTATTGAGATGGGTGGTTTCGCTTTCCCGGAAGATTATATTTGGGCTGGTATCGCTCTTTTGGCTTGCTTTCGAGCTTGAAGGTCGCGTTTTCGCTCTTCGCCGATGTACCTTTATTGAATTTACTGAACTCCCGCACAGGCTCGATCCTCCAATTATGACATTGATGCGGGGTTTTGTGGGCTGTTTGTTTTCCCCCACTTTGACGGTTTCTTCTTCTTCAGCCGGGCTTCTATCCCGTTTCCAATACCCTCCTTCGTTTTTCCATACCTTTTTCATTCCTTCCTTCCACCTTCTTTCCTCTTTAAGCCAACAAACAACTTTACATTCCTCCAGGGTGTGTCCGTGCCTCTAATGGTAATCGCAGAATTTCAACATGTCCATCGGTTTCTTATTCTTGAACTTTCCCACCGAAAATGAGTGGCGACCGGTCACGGTCTTCTCACTTGGTGGTTGGCTGTTACTTTGGTCTTTGCTCGTCACCGACTGGGTCTTTAAGGCTTATTTCTTTTCAAAGCGCTTTCTGGTTTCTTTGGGGCCCATGTCGTCTAAGACGTTAATGCTCCTTTATTTTATCTCCTTAAACCATGTTATGTAATCACGGAGTGTCTCAAACTTCATCTGGGTTAGATTGAGTAGGCTGTCGATGGTGGTTCTGTTCTCTATGAAAATAGAGTAGTGCTTAAGGAACACCTTGGCGAGTTGATCGAACCTGTCTATTGACTTCTTCGGGAACGTTGAGAACCAATCTAGGATGGGTCCGACGAGGTTCTCTGAGAAGAACCTATAGAAACGCGCATCTCACTCTTCTCTTTCGAGTTAAGACCTATCTGTAGCTAGCCGAAATAACTTGAGTTGTGCTATGGGGTCTATATTTCCTACGTATTATGGAAATTTGATTTTCCCAATATCACGGATACGAGCTCCGCTGATTCTTCTTGTGAACATGGTATGCCGTGTTTGCTCTATTACGCACTGGATTTCTGGTGCTGTCGAGATGACTCGGTGCAGCTCGGAGCGTATGCTCGCATACTCCTATTGCGTCTTCATCATCATTTGCCTGAGCTCGCCGATTTCCAGCACGTTCTCCATGCGGTACCCAGTTTGGGACCCCTCTTCAGGTGACGTGGTTCATTGCATTTTGTTTCGAGTATTGCGGCATACAACTTCCGCTTAGGCCAATCTATCTTTCAGGTGTTGCATTTCACTTAACCTAGTCGGGGACTCGCCGCGTGTCTCATCTTGCGGGATGGTCTTGTCATGCTGTTCTTGAACTATGGTGTCTGCCCACGCTACTGGTCTATTTGTTCTCTCTCGAGTAGTAGGTATGCATACTCCCCGTAAGATTCCGTAAGGCGGGTTTGTGTCCTCTAGAGCGGTTTCCCATCCATTTGCATTTTTGGCATTGGTGAAGATCTCTTGGAGCTTCGAGAGCTGTCTTCTGAACTCCTCCTCTTGTCGCCGGATTTGGAGTTGTAACTCCTGGTTTTGTAGTTTGCTTTGTTGGACTTGTTCCATTGCTGTGGTGGCTATTTCTCGCAAATCTGCAATCGTGCGGGACCTCCGTTGGTACGTTGTTGTTCTGGGTGATCCTGATGGGATGATGTTCCCTGTGCCATAGGTCACATAGTGCATTTCCTATCCTTCAGTCTGTTCCCCCATAACGTGTGCCGAGGGTCCGATTTCTCTCATCGTCGATAAGTGTGCTCTCTCCTTGTCTCAGATTTGTGAGAACGTGACTTTTTGTTCGAGTCCCCACAGACGGCGCCAATTTGTTGATCATTAAATGTTTAATTTAAGAATAATTCAAAGGAAATTTAATAGTTGAGAGTATATCTTTGATGAGAGTAATTTTTCATATCTTTCTCACAACTTTGGTTTCCCCTTTTATTCCTGACTATCCGTAAATTCTGCTTGATTTAATCAATCTCAATTAATGTTAATTGGATCAGAGTTTCCTTTTATTTTCTTGATGACACCGCAATTTACTCAGTCCGTCAATTCCGCGTCACTCAGCTCGTCAATCTCGCGTTTTGTGTTAATAATCATTAATGTCATCCAGCTCGCTGACCAATGTGAGCAACAACTTCGTATTGTTAGTGACAAGATGACTTACTTAGCTCGATTCTTCTTAGGGCAAAAGTTTTTAGCGGGCCTTATGCTTAATGGGCTGTCCGTTTTGGGTATATGATAAGTCCACTAAAAGCAGATGCACATACATAGCCAGAAATCAAGTCACATTGCTTATATAATTTATGTAGGAATTTGACTAATGGATCAGCTTTTTTGGCCCATATTAATATTGCCGTTGACAAAAAAATAGAATACCAATGTAGCCCCTAAACTTCGAGATCAAGAACTTTGTCGGCGAATGATATCACGGACACATAAAATAATAAGTGATTCGTTGACGGAAAACAACCAACGGCGTGGTCGAGTGTGATGGTGATGACAAATGTTTCAATTTTTATTTTTTTTCCAACAGATCGACAAGATCGATCCCTAAATTCCGGTCTCTAGCTCTAGTAAGTGGAGTTAAACCCCAATGCTGTCAAAGTCATTAGCTGATCTTAATCACAGAAAAACTGGATTAATTTTTTCGGAACTTTAAAAAATTACTAAGAATACTCCACATTTGGTGAAAGTTGTATTCTGTTAAACAAAAATTAAATAGCCGAGANTATTATTCTCTCTTAAGTGGCAAATAGATGTCGAGGACAAGTGATTCAGTGGTAGTGGCCACTTTACAAATCCTCAGGCACTCGGGTTCGAGTTTTCTCAGGTGCAAGGAGAAAGAATAAAGGAATTTTAAAGTTTAGGCTTTGGCTATGGATCGGGCCTTGTCGATCCAATTATAGTAAAANAAAAAAAAAAAAAAAAAAAAAATTAAATAAATCCAAATTGTATTGTTAAGTAAACTAAAAACTCTCGAGTTCAAACTTTTAGAAACAAAGCGATTTCTTTTGTCTGACTCCAACAAAGAAAAAAATCAGCAAAACCAAGAAAGGGAAGATCTAGGTCTGCTTCATCTTCTCCTACAACTCTCGTCAATGGAGCGAGCACGCACGGAAAGCCCCAGCTACTTTCGTCAATGGAACGGTGAATCAGGAATCAACAATGCCGTCGCTCCTTCTTCTCCGGCTCGTCACCACCATGCTCGATCGTCTTCCGTCACTGCTATGTCAAACGTCAAGCGAGCTCAGAATGTCGCTGCTAAAGCCGCTGCTCAGAGGCTTGCTAAGGTCATGGCTTCTCAGACCTCCAATGCCGATGATGACGACGACGATGATGAAGTCGGTGCCGATGATCTAGGCTTTCGATATGGTGCTCCTCCTCCACTCTCTTTTACGAGAAATGCTTCTTCCACAACTGTCAAACCTAAACCTGTTGTTGCCCCTCCTCCTAAGAGCACTAGATCTTCCTCCCCTGCGGTAAATTCGAGATGCTCTTTCGCCTAACTCAAAAATTATCCACCCAAAATTTCTCAATTTTAGTCGTAGAGATTTAAAGAAATTGGTTTCTCTAGTTTCCAATTTGGGAATGTAGTAATAAGTGAAGTTTTATGGATGTTTTCTAATCTGAGAATTGATGTCGATTGTGAATTACTAGTTATCTCGGAACTCTCCAGCCATATCTGTTCGCGCATCACAACCGCCTGTCCCGCCGACCAAACTATCTCAAAGGAATCAAACTACCAATTTATTATCAGTTGTAACTCCTAAGAACCAGCACACTGAAAAGAGGTTAATAGACTATACTATAGAGTTCCCATACGATCTTCGTATTACAACTAGTTGAGTTCGCTGTTTTTATGTCCTGGAAAATTGTCTGTCATTCTAGGGTTTCAGCTGATATAGGGCAACTTAATGGAAAAGATTCGAAAGATCAGCATTATGCATCCGCACTTCGTGATGAAGTATGCTAATACCTTCCTATGTTTTGATATTTTATGGATAATTTCCTTGCTGGAAACTTACGTTTGCTTCACATCACAGCTTGATATGCTGCAAGAGGAGAATGAGAGTATTCTTGAAAAGGTAAATATTCATTTCCCTTTTTTGGTTTCCATCTATCTGCAGAGTAACAGTGATTATACGTTTGAGTTTATTAACAGCTTAGGCTTGAGGATGAGAGATGCAAGGAAGCAGAAGCCAGGGTGAGAGAGCTTGAAAAACAGGTAATTCGAAGCAATGATAAACTTGCCTGTATGCATTATTCCTTTTGTTTTCGTTTGTACTGTTCTCACCCATGAGACAAACTTTAGGTAACTTCTCTGGGAGAAGGTGTATCCCTGGAAGCTAAACTTTTGAGCCGGTAGTCAATATCAATACAATTTATTGCCAGTTTTCGTTTTTCTTGCTTAATTGAAATTCTTACATGAGTGTACTTCGTTTTATGCTGCAGAAAAGAAGCTGCTTTGCGTCAAAGAGAGGTATTCCAAAGTCCATGGCTCCTTAAGATTTACTATTAGTGGTGGTTTTGTTTCCAAAAATGAAATTTCTGTTCTGGTTTTAGATTAACCAACACTCTCTCTATGACAGGCGGCCCTTAAGGATGCAAGGCAAAATAGAGATGGAGCTAATAAAGAGACTACTGTTCTTAGGTCTCAAGTAGAGGTGGGCCCTATTTTCTTTCCATGTGTCAAATTTACGATGAGGTGCTAGTTGATGAAGATGTAGTAATTTAATAATTTCTATGTTTCACCTTGACTCAGAATGCAAAACTTGAGACTGCTGCTATTGTTGCACAACTTCAAGGAGCAGAATCTGAAGTCAAAGCTCTACGAACGATGACGCATAGAATGATACTGACCCAAAAAGAGATGGTTTGTGTTCATTTTTTTCTGTTTTCACATAAGCATATAGTAGGATTCAAATAAAAGAACACCCTTATATAATAATTTTCAGGAGGAAGTTGTTCTAAAACGGTGCTGGCTTGCTCGGTATTGGGGCTTAGCAGCCAAATATGGTAAGGGGTGACAAAAATATCTGCTTAATGACATACCTAGTACTTTTATGCCATCATCCATCTTTGTTTTTTTTTGACATCTGTGCATGTTTGCATTTTAGGCATATGTTCTGATATTGCTACAACCAAGTACGAATACTGGTCATCTCTTGCACCTCTTCCTTTTGAAATTGTGCTATCAGCTGGGCAAAAGGCTAAGGAAGAAAGTTGGGAAAAAGGCAAGCAATCACTCAATCATGTTTCTAAGACATCTGTTGTGATAAAATCCTGTAATTTTGATTATCAATTCTCATTTCTGTCATTTTAATCAATTGGTTATGAAAAATCTGACCAGATTCCGAGGAGAACGAGAAGAGGAACCAACTTGTTCAAGATATAAATGATCTAACAGGAGAGGGAAATATTGAAAGTATGTTGTCTGTGGAAATGGGTCTAAAAGAGCTAACTTCTTTAAAGGTTTAATCTTCTCCTCTTTTGTTCTGGTTCATACATCCACTCCTCTTTCATTTTTCTTATGAACTATGCTTGTTCCTTTGAAGGTTGAAGTTGCCATTACTATTACATTAACCCAGCTAAGGTTGGCCAATACTGCTCGACTGTCTGATACAGGTGAGCTTCTACAGAAGCTCTTCGTGACGCCAAAAATTTATGTTGCCAGTTGCATTAGCTAAAGACGGCAACCTTTTAGCAACGCTTTTTACTTTCACCATTGAGATTGTTAAAATAACAGTGTGCATGTTGTTCTTTACATGTCTATACTTCTTTGATATGCAATTGATGTTTTATCTTATCCTTTTATTTCAGAGTTAAAATCACCAGGTGGTCCTAAGTTTCTGGAGGCACTTGGTAAGTTTATTTATCTTATATTACTGAATTTCTAGACAGACATCTCGGTGTTATAAAATTCAAGATATAGAGTAAAGCATATTGAAAAAGTTCCGTTGACAAACTCTTGATAAAATTAGGACTGATATACATAAATGAGGGCCAGTATTATATGTTGACATTTCATATACTACTTTAACTTAAGAGTGCAAACAGTTCTTGTTCTTCTCGAAGACACTTCTGACCTCGACCTGTGGTCCTTTGCAGAATTGAGTTCAGAAGAGTCTGAAGATGTTCTCTTCAAGGAGGTGCAGAACTGTACCCCCTTTCTTGCTTTATATTCCCTTTTGGGTCTATTGGAAATATTTGTCAGCTCAATCTTTGCCTTTCTTCAATCTCAAAGCTATGAATCCTTTATGGCAGGCTTGGCTCACGTACTTCTGGAGAAGAGCTCTATGCCTTGGCATAGAAGTGAACATTGCAAGAGAACGTCTTCAGTTCTGGATCAGCAGGAGCGCACATTCTCCATCCTCACATGACGCCATTGAAGGTACAAACAATCTAACTTACCGAATTCCTTTTACTCAAAACAGAAGTATCCAGACAAAATTAGTTAGTTTTAATTTTCAGTTGAGCAAGGGCTAGCAGAGCTAACAAAACTGCGGATAGAACGTAGATTGTGGGAAGCCTCCAGGTCCAACCAGTAAGTAATGACCTCGGATCTTGGGATTTCAGAACAGTAATGTTACCACAAGCCTTAACAGTACTGTATATCATAGTACATGCTTTCTTCTTCTTCTTCTGTGTTTCGAGTAATTTGCAGTCAGGAAACATGTTAATCCAAATATGCAAACTGAAATATTGTATTATGCGCACTACTTTTGACATATTATATATCCACGTTTGCTCGCACGCACCATCAATTTGTAGTCTCATTCTCGTTGGATTAGTATCCAGTGTAAAGTATCTACAGCCATACTGATAGACACTAGATCTCACCAGTCACCAGTCACCAGTAATCGTTGCAAGAGCACTTCCCCTCCCTAAAATGGTGAAACCTTCTGGAATCTCGGATGACGATTTCGCGTCCTGTAACCAAAGATACATGCTTTGCAAACTCATGGCAATCTGGGCATGCCCGAAGATTCTTGAATACCTTTATAGGTGCACGTGCATTGCTACTCACCGATATCAGCCCAAATGCAATGGCAAGTCTCTCGCTATGATCAAGAAGCTGTTCTCTTCTTTCTGTCATATTACACTGAAACACATCATCTTCCATAAAATCATCAAACTCCTGAAGTTTCTCATAGATCTCCTGACTTTGCGGATGGTGTTTATCACCCACTATAAACCGATGAATTTTATCCTTTACTTGAATCCAGCTGCAGCTCAGTTCCTTCTTTAACATCCTCTCATTCATTAGTTTCATCATTTCAGCAGCTTCTTCCCATTTTCCAGCCCACGCATACAAATTAAACGGTAGCACATATCCAGCTGTATCTTCTGGGTCAAGTTGGCGAAGTTCCTGGCCAGCAATCTCGCCCAGTTCAAGATTCTTATGGGTCCAACAGCCACTGAGAAAGCATTTCCAGCTCATTGCATCAGGTTCAAAGGGCATATTCTTCATAAATTTGAGAGCTTCGGCTAATAGTCCCGCACGGGCATATATGTCAATCATACAATCATAATGGTCAATAGTAGGAGCCACATTATATCTTCGAAGCATTGTATCCAAGCAATGCCTGCCCTGTTCAACAAGGCCTGCATGGCTGCAGGCGGTTAAGACCGCAATAAATGTAATTGAGTTTGGCTTCATACCACAATTCACCATTTTCTTAAACAATCTCAGAGCTTCAGAGGCGTTTCCATAATAGGCATGACCTGATATATAAGCCGTCCAAGCAACAATGTCGGGGTTGTCCATTGACTTAAAGACTTCATGGGCATCATCTAAGCATCCGCATTTTGAATACATTGTAATCAGAGCACTTTCCCCATACTGGGATCCAATCAGACTTCTTTTTATAGCATCTGCATGGACTTGGCTACCAATGTTACAATCTGCGAGGACCGAACATGATTGGAATATGCTAGTATATGTGAACGAATTGAGAACCGCCGCATTTTTGCTTCTCAAAGACTTGAAGGTTTTAACAGCCTCCTCAAATTGACTCATTTGGCAGTACCCGGAAATGATTGCGCTCCATGAAACATCATTTGGCTCAGAGATTTCTTGAAATGCACGACAAGCAGACTCGAAGCTGGAACATTTGACGTAAAAATCAACAAGTGGAGTTCCAACGGAGACTTCAGATTCCAGACCAAGCTTAGCGACACATGCATGAATTTGCTTGCCAAGACCAAGCTCTTCAAGAGATGCACATGCTTTAAGAACAACTGAAAAAACAAAACTGTCCCATTCAACACCTTCAGTTAACAAATCCACAAAGAGTTTTAAAGTATTTCTTGCTCTACCAGCTTGAGTATAACCTACCATCAAGCCTGTCCAAGCCACTGGCTTCTTCACTGCCATCTGATCAAACACTCGCTTAGCACCCACTAACCAATCACATTTCACGTACATGTTCAAGATCCCAGTTTCTATAGATTGGTTGCTAAGTAACTCAGCACGTATGACATGAGCATGAACCTGTTTACCGATGTCTAAAGCACTGGGTTTTACCAAAGATTTCAAGAGTGTAGTATACATAGAAGAAGCAGGCTTTTCGCCTGACTCTAGCATTCCCGAGAACAGACAAAAAGCTTTATCTAAAAAACCTTGTTCGGCGTAAGCAGATATCATCGTTGTGCGAGAGACTGCGTTTAATTCAGACATTTCATCGAACAGTTTAGCTGCATCTTCCAAGCTCCCGCACTCACAGTACATCTGTAGCACACAGTTCTGAAGAAGCACAGAGGGATTGTCGAAAGCCATCCGCATTCGATCGTGCAAGATTCTTCCATGAGATAAAGATCTCAATTCTCTGCAAGCCTCAAAGAGACATTGGTAAGAATACGGAGTAATGGAGACGCCAGCCTTATCCATTTCTTGGAAAAACTCGAATGCTTCGTTAAGCTTCCTATGCTTCGACAACGAAACCAAATGAAGATTCTCGACTTGTCCTTGCTTATGCGAGATTTTGACAGAAGAATTGCTCGACTTCAAAGAAACCCACGACGGAATCTGATCAAAATTCGCGCTCTTCCCAATCGGAATTCGGGAAGGGCTATACGAGGACTGTACAGTGAGTATCGTCATTGTTGATGCAAAAATTGTACAAAAACTTTCGAGAAATCCAAAATTCGAGAACAAATTGAAAGAGAAGCAAACGGCATTTATTACAAGCTCGGGTGGATATTATTACCAAGTACCAACGAAGTCAAGTCAATCCTTTGGTTACAAACGACAGCGTTTTTGGTACAGAAACCGAAGGAGAGGGTTCAAACTTTGCTTCTTTGGCGTCTCATTCTCATCAATGAGCCGTACGATTTCTCACTCTCTCTCTCTTCTCGTCTAAAAACCTATCAGTCATATTCGCGGTCTTCTTCATCTACTTCTCCGATGGCGGCTACTAGGGTTCGGTGTTGTCACAGCAATGCACCTTTCATCAGATTGCCCCACACCCATCACCGAAACTCGCCGACTCTACCGATTTCTCCGAATCGTGTCGATTTTTCTGCACTGAAGGGCTCGAGAAGATTATCCTTACCCATTGGAGATGGCTCTTCTGTTAGGAGGGTTTCAGGTTCAGGTTGCAGAAGCAGTATACGAGCTGTCATGGAAGAGAAGAAGACAGACGTGATAACGGAAGTCGACGAGAAGAGATTTACTTGCGTGATGAAGTTTGGTGGATCATCAGTGGCGTCTGCGGAGAGAATGAAGGAAGTTGCAGATTTGATTTTGACTTTTCCAGAAGAAAGTCCAGTCATTGTCCTCTCCGCGATGGGGAAAACTACCAACAATCTTCTGCTTGTAATGCTGCAAATTATCTCGTTTTTTCCTTCTCTTTTAAATGTTTTGAAATTTATGAGACTGATTTTTTCTGGATTGGTTGCTAGTGAAGGCGGGAGAGAAGGCTGTGAGTTGTGGTGTTTCTAACACATCTGAGATCGAGGAGTTGAGCATTATAAAGGAACTGCATTTCAGGTTTCGGTTTCCCAAAAATTTGATTTATTGACTATTGTTTCCGAGCTTGCTGTTGGTTTTGATCAAGGATGTGTTTCTTTTGTTATTGTTATTTCAGGACTGTTAAAGAGCTCAACGTCGATCCCGCTGTTATTCTGCGTAAGCATAGACAATTAGACATTCCAACACTTGGAGTTTCATTTTTGCTATTTTGAGTAGCCACATAAATGTCTGGTTTGTGATGAGTTTGGTGATATTGAAGAGTCCACATATAACTTTTAGATACATTTTGCAGCCTTTTTGGAAGAACTGGAGCAACTCCTGAAAGGCATTGCCATGATGAAGGAGTTGACACTTCGCACCAGAGACTACTTAGTCTCTTTTGGAGAGTGCTTGTCCACAAGGATTTTTGCTGCTTATCTTAATAAAATCGGTGTCAAGACATGCCAAGTATGTGCATCATCATCTTCTATTACTTTAGTTTCTCTTAAAAACATATATTTCTTTTGGTTGACTAATTAGTTATATTGATATCTTGGTAGATTAATCTAGAATTGTTTAATCAAGATTTCAGTTTTGGTTCAGTTCGGTTTAGGAAATTTGATGATAACTAAGTTGAAAGTCAATATACTCTGGATTGGTCAATAAACTCTCTATTAGTTTGGTTTCAGTAAACTCTTTTGCTTGATAAACTTGCCTTGGGTTGAGCTTTCCTGAACATAATCATGCATTTTGAAGACGATAGTTGACATCTTTTATTTATCTACTATTACTGTGCAGTATGATGCATTTGACATTGGTTTTATTACAACGGACGATTTCACTAATGGGGATATCCTGGAAGCAACTTATCCAGCTGTTGCCAAGAGATTATATGATGATTGGATGCATGATCCTGCTATTCCGATTGTAACAGGTTTCCTTGGGAAGGTATTTCCAACAGCTTACAATATACAGATAACCATTATTTTCATTCATGTTTTTGTAGTTTGGGTAATAATTTTGTTCAATAATAGGGTTGGAAAACTGGTGCGGTAACTACTTTGGGTAGGGGTGGTAGTGATTTGACAGCAACCACAATTGGTAAAGCATTGGGTTTGAAAGAGATTCAGGTTCTTCTAAACTTCGAAGTTTGATGTTTTCTCTTATACGTTGCATATGCATCTTTGTTATGTTTAGATGTTTGTTTTTCTGTTGAGTAGGTGTGGAAAGATGTTGATGGTGTTCTAACATGTGATCCTAGTATTTATAAGCGAGCGACACCAGTACCATATCTGACATTCGATGAAGCAGCCGAGCTAGCTTATTTTGGTGCACAGGTCCCACTCTACTTTTATGCAATAATACTCGAGTCCAATTATAAGCACTATTATATGAAAAAAAAATTGTGCGATGGCATTGCACTGAGTGGTTGAGTAAAGAAACAAAATTATTGTTGCAGGTCTTGCACCCACAGTCAATGAGACCAGCAAGAGAGGGTGAGATTCCTGTTAGGGTTAAAAATTCTTATAACCCTAAAGCTCCTGGAACTATCATCACTAAAACAAGGGACATGACCAAGGTATAGAGTTTCCTAATCTGTGTTCTTTTTATGCAAGTCATGGGAGAATCTCTATAACCAAAATGTATGCTTCTTCGTGTGACAGACAATTTTAACTAGCATTGTTTTGAAACGCAACGTGACCATGCTGGATATAGTAAGCACCCGCATGCTTGGTCAGGTTGGATTTCTTGCAAAGGTAAATTTGTACATTCTCAGCGCATATATCTGGCCAAAGTTGCAGAAGTTCATTCCTGAGAACTCAATTTATTGGTGCAAGGTCCAAAATGTGGTCTGCTCCAGCCTATAATCATTTAGGTACTATTAATATTAAACATAGCCCGCATGCCTCACTTATTTGGCCAGGTATTTTCAATATTTGAGGAACTTGGCATTTCCGTAGATGTTGTTGCCACTAGTGAAGTCAGTATATCTCTGACACTGGACCCTTCAAAACTTTGGAGCAGGGAACTGATTCAACAGGCAAGTTCTTGTAGAATAGCAAACATGTATTTTCCAATCCATATATGTGTGTTTTTCATAGGCCTTTTCTTATTTTTTACTTGTGACAGGAGCTTGATCACGTGGTTGAAGAACTGGAGAAAATTGCAGTCGTGAATCTTTCCAAAAGAAGAGCAATAATATCTCTAATTGGGAATGTTAAACATTCCTCCCTCATTTTAGAGAGGGTTAGATCTTGGCTCCTAATGAATTACTTCAAGGTTTGCAACAACAGAAGGTGTTTTCTTTTGCGCTTCTTACCTAATCGTTTTATTCTTTGGGCAGGCGTTTCATGTTCTTTATACCATAGGTGTCAATGTCCAGATGATATCACAAGGAGCATCCAAGGTAACTTTGGTTAATACAAAATTTTATATTTGTTTCCATTCCATCCAAGTAATTACTTTCTTGTTTCGGAATTTTGTAGGTAAACATTTCTTTTATAGTAAACGATGCTGAAGCTGAAGGATGTGTTCAGGCTCTTCACAAATCCTTCTTCGAGAGCGGCGACCTCTCAGAGTTATTGATACAACCGATACTTGGCAACGGATCACCTGTTAGGACAATGCAAGTAGAAAACTGACTCACAGGCTCATTGCTTGATCTGCATTTTCTTTGTATTGCTTATGAGTAGTACGTTACGTTAATCGAGTGCTGCCTGTTGTCTTATGCTAGGCGAGGGAACTGCTTGTTATCTTTCATTTGGTGTAAGACCAATTTTATGGAGCATGTGTGATCAAAATTTTAATTAGTCATTCATAAAAATATAGGAAAGGAATTTTATTGATTTCACAGATAGGTTTGGTACAAGAACATTGACCTAAAAGCTGTGCAGTTGTGTAAGCATGTGTACAAGCTCATCGCTTGAAGGCCGGTCTGCTGGGAAATCAGAAAGGCAGATTATGGTAATTCTTAAAGCCATTAACATCTCGTCTTCCTCCACTTCCTCTCCAAGAATGCTCTTATCTAATGCTTCCCGTGCTTCACCAGATTGCTGCAAATGCTTCAGCCACTGTCCTAAGCTGCCTCTGCTTGTAGCCTCTCCACAAAAAGGACGTGTTGGGTCTTTTCCTGTTAAAAGTACACCCAATATCATCCCGAAGCTGAATATGTCGCTTTTGTCTGTGTATCTGTCACAAGGATTTGCATATCACATTAGTAAAAGAGAAGATTTAGGAGCTAACGCAGAGGCTATGGGATTGAAGTATGAAGCACCTGTTACTTTGGGAAGACTCAGGAGCAGAGTAGCAAGATACCGTAGTGTGTGAACTAGGCATGATCCTGGCCAATCCGCAATCAGCAAGCCGAGGCTCAAACTCAGAATCCAACATCACATTTGTCGGTTTCAAGTTATAATGAAGGACCTGTGTCTCACAACTGAAATGAAGATACTGTAGCCCTTTCACAATTCCCACTGCGACTCTAAGTCTAATCTCCCATCTGAGCTCTATCTCTTTTGCTCTAACCTTATTCATCACATCCTCAAGACTCCCATTTGGCATGTAATCATAGACGAGAGAGAACTCATCCGATTCCCGAACATATGCTCTCAAACTCATAAGGTTCCTATGCCTTAATCCAGCAAGCAGCTCAAACTCCTTCTGCAACCTTCTCTTAAAGGACTTGCTGTTACTACTAATAATCTCTGGTGAACCAATTCCCTCAAGTGAGCCTAGTCTCTTGACTGCAACCACCAGGCCATTATCAAGTACCATCTTGTAGTATTTACCATCAGGGGCTGAGCCAAGCAACTGGATACCATTACCAAGAGCTGCGTGAAGAGATTTAGGTGTAATTTTAGGAGAAAACACCACAGGACCTTTGAGAATTGGTGTCTGTTTCATGAACTTGACAATGCAACGAACCAAGAAAGCCAACACCAAGGCCGAAACCAACCCGGTTAATATCCCTGATACGATGCTTATAACGATAACTTTAGAAGTGATTCTTGATTCGAGTGGTGTAGATGATGGTGGATTTGTGGATAAGTGTTTCGCAGTTCGCCGTTGACAACTTGTGCTTGTGCTTGTGCTTGTTCTTGTAGAAGAGAAGACTAAGAAGAAGAATAGGAGCAGAGAGATAGTGTTGCCATGTCGGCTTCTTCTTCTTCTTCTTCTTCGTCTGTGCTCCATTGCTGCGTCTACGAGCCACATGAAATGGAAATCATCGAAGAATAAAAAGCATTTGGTTTATCAAGATCAGACACAGATCTGAGAGAACACAGAAAGGTGAAGCTGTTCAAAGCTTACATAAAAACCCGTAAAAGTTGAAACTTTTTATGCTACAGTGAGGTTCTTCTATCCTCTTCTCCCGAAACCACATATATTCTCGAGAAAACCAATGAAAACCCACAAGAATAAAAAAGAACAATGGAATTCAATTCAAAATCTTCACAAAGAAGATGAATGGAATCATTGGCTCATAGATTCTTATCTCATATTCTCACTCTTTTCCTCGACAAATAAAACAAAACAAAAAAAAATCTGAAATTTTAAGAAGCTTAATTGCAAACAAAAAATAACCAAACAAATTTTCTTGATAAGGGGGAACAAAAGAGTACTACAAATAATTGTATTAATTTGTATGTCACAAAATAAAGCCGAAAATTATGTGAGAACCCTAAAAAAAAGCAGAGAGCAAACTTCAAAGAGAGTTTTGTTTCACTTGGATTTCACAATTTTACTAAATCGGTGGTTGAAAGATGAAAGAAACAAACAAAACAAAACTATGCAAAATCTGTTTCAGCTAATCAGTCGTCCAGTAACCAAACACAAAACGCGCTCTCACTCACTCACTCACGTTCTCTCTCTAGACTCTCTTTCCAAGACACACAGTATCTGCGAGACTGCGACTCTCTCTCTCTCTCTCTCACACACATCTCAAAAAGCATGACCAAATCCGTTACAGCCANTACAGCCAAAAAAAAAAAAAAAGGTTCCCGCCTTGGAGTGGGACCTACATTGTCAGGTGGTCGTGGTAGGAGTGGGTCCCATGGCCACGTAGGCAGGATGAAAGGCAGCTCTCGTTGCTGTCATGACTGGGCCGAAAGCAAGACATCGAGTACCGTGCTCGAATGAAGAACAGAGCTGAGCCAATTGAAATCTCATCCGTTGGTTCAAATTATCTATGTGAGATTTGGATCGTTGGATGGTTTACAGGTTTGGGAATTTGTGCGCTTTGTCTTAGCGTCTGATATTACTACACGAAAGTGGTTCCTTTGTTCCTCTGAGAATAATTGCTTTCTCTCCTCAATTCCTCTTTTTCTCCTTTTCTGCAAATTTTTTATTAATTTATTTTGTTCAAGGAAAAAACTTTATGTGCGGACTGCTTTTTATTCAAACCCTAGGTCTTGTTTTTCCGATTTGAACCACCATTTTTATATAATATCTTTAGCAAAAGAGATGATTAGGGTTAATTAAGCCTAGTTTAAATGAATCTCATTTAAATTAGGTATAGTTAATACTTTATCAAAAGTCTCAAAAGTGGGACAATTGGACCAAAATGTTGTCTAATGCTGACAATCAACTTTCAAACTGGAGTACATTATTTAATAATCTGAATTTAGATGGTAGATTTTGATCACCCATTAATGATATTATCAAAAGTTTTTGATTGCATTATCTTAGCTTGGTTATCTACTTGTATGGACAGAATCAAAACCAATATCAAACCATAAGTTATATAGCTAATGAATAATTTGTGGTTAAGAGACCCGCAGAAATGAGCAAACTGTAAGTTGCTTACAAGTTACAACGCATGACATGACAAACTCAGGATGCTATATAGTCCCCATATCAAAATACACACACCACGACACAGCAAAATACATTATAATTTCCCAATAAGCAACCTTATATCTATCACAAAACATTAATACATAACTTAATTGGGGGCTCTAAGCTTGCTTGAGACCATTAGAGAGATTGGCTCTTAAAATCGTGAAAAAAACGATGAGACATAGCTCCGAGAGTTCTACGCCCGCCCGCGAGCTTCTGTATCTTTATCAGCACTGTCTGTGATTGTATCCATTTGTGTCTGAAAGGATTGCGAGGACTTCTGGATCGGTGAATTTTGACTCTGCAGCGATATCAAGAGCGGTCTTTCCTTCACCATTAATACCTTCCGGGTCTGCTCCTCTGCAAAATTCACCCAATTTGTGTCACGACATATAGCAGATTTTGGATAAGCCTCTCAAAAAAGAACCAACTCACCTAGTGAGAAGCAATCTTGCTATTGCCGCTTTGCCTCTGCGAATACAACAATGCAGCGGTGTTTGACCACTTGAATCTGTGGTGTTTACATTCGCACCATATTGTAGTAAAAGCTCCACCATCCCGATATCTGCCTTCTCACAAGCACAGTGAAGCAAAGAGGAACCTCCGACTCCCTCGGGGGGAATATTTGAAGAACTTCCTGAGTTTCTGTCGAGTAATTCATTTCTTAATCGGAGTAGAACATCTTCACGCTTTGGCCTTTCTGGTACTAGTATTACTCTGGAAAGTGATAGCGAAGCACTGGAAGATGATTGGTCATACAGGGAATTCACATCCACGTCACCATTGACAATAAGCCGATAGACAGCTTTTTTATCATTGCCGGATACTGCGTCCCACATTAGTTGTGCAACTGATTGTGGAAAATCGCAGTCTCTCGATCTCCGAACAAATAGCTTCTCAGCATACTGTGAAATGACCAAAACAAATGTTTGAATGAACCCGCTGAACATTGCTTATGACAGAGAAAGACAGAATGCCATGACGAATAAAATACTATCTAGATGTTCAACAAATTTTTGAAGGAACAACATACTGTGAAATATGCACTCCCTCGAGAAGAAAACTAGCTTCACTTATCTCCGACATAAGGAATCAAATAAAGGGGTAGAAGCTTAAGAACCTTTGCTTGTATATACTTCTCCTTGATAGATATCATATCAGCATAGCTGGGTTTTCCAGTGACCATCACCCTGGATTTTTCAGACCTGCACATATTTGGCAAATATATATTAATGACTAGGTGAATAAAGCTTTTATAGCTTTGGATGAAAGGCAAACAATGTAATCAAATCATAAATGGAGTTTTTACCCTGGGTCAACATGGAAGGCGGACCTAGAATGAATCAATTCCTCCCAGACTGTGTTCGCGAAAGTATTTCCAAGAGCTTGGAACAAACTTATAACAGATGGCTCCCATACTTTCACGTCGAGAGTGAGTGACCTAACCTGTAGCAACGGCCAAGTTCAGATTGCTTTAGACTGTTTTCAACCTGAACGCCTCGCCATATTTTATCGCATGTGGTAACAATCTAAACTGATATTGAACATCAAGCCAAGTGTCACTTCATAATTCCGATGAACTTTTTTTACTTCCTGCTATGAGTTAGCTAAATAGAGCCTAGATATATTCTGCAAATAATCAAGAACTCTGGCGATTTTACCTTAGATATATGCACACCAAGATTACGGTGAACACCAGAACACTCGATACAGACAAGGACCCCCAAATTTAAAGAAGCCCAGTCTGGTTCTGGAGCTCCACAATCTGCACATTTGTCATTTCCACAGACCTTCCGCAGAGCATCAATGGGCTTTTCACCCTTTCTAATGGACCGTTGCGGCTGAAAACTTCTTGATGGCCTTTCATGGTACCCCAAGAAGCTCCTCTCACATACATACTCTTCAGTAGTAGGATGATCATATTCAGAACTTTCATATGAGCTGCTTTCACTAGCAGATCGATGGTGACCACTTCCCATGGGACTACCAGGAAGACGCTGAAATACAGCAAAGGACAATCACCAGATTTGCTTTGATAACTAATATGTCTGGTCGTGCAAAGAATACTAATAACAATACTTACCTGCTCAGGGACCTGAGAACTAAGTAGTGATGCAATAACCCCTGTGATCTTTTCTATCCAATCCATTTGATCAAGTGCACTCTCGGCCTGCACTGACAAAACATAAATAAATACTGAGTGAAAACTATTTAAGATTGGGCGGACATTCAAGCATTATAGGAAAACACTCTGAATTCAACCTGCAACGTGTAGTTTTTTGTAGGTGAAATGATCCTAAAGCAAAACCTTAGATCTGACTGATCAGCGTCGACTTTAATTGTTGAGGTAAGTAAGTTCACTGTATGGCGGGCTACAGACTTCTCATCATGTACTCCACCATGACTGTTCGAAGAAAGCCACCTACTAAGAAGTCCAGACCCAAGCTCAGAGCTATTTCTCTGTCCAGAAAGCTGGCTGCCAGACCCCTAAACATCATATCAACTAAGTCAGCGTGTGCAAAAAGTAGTTAAAGAAATTTGATATATGAAACACCATACCGTCTATATTATTCTGCCTTTTTCTTTTTCCTTTTTGTTACAACTAAACATATATAGAGATACAAGACTCACAGATGGTTTGCTACACTGTTTTCGGTAATAATACAGCATTCCCCGGCTGTCAAGAACAAAAAACCGTCTTTTCCAGTCTCCTCTCAGGTTTGAAGATCGTTTAGAGAGGTAACCTTGGCGTATTGTTTGCACCTGAAGCACTAACAAATGTTTATCGCATTCTCTGGAAGATGGCTCATTTATATGTAAAAGACATTAATTAACCTTTCCCCTTGCAGCAGATTGCATCACGGCGTCTATCATTTTGTGAGAGCTTCTGCCAATCGCTTGTATTCCATCTCCATTTGGTGAGCCATTAGAACCATTTGAACCCCACCTGCTCTCTCGATCAACCTGTCTTTTGTACTCCTGCATCTTTTCATTAAGTGCTGCTTGTTCATAATTTGATCTTTCTCTGGACTGCTGTGCATAGGTCAAGACCTGAAACACAAGTTGAGGTATAAATAGTTTTCTCATACAATTATCTAAGCGTTCCAACACACTGAATGACACCTGAAATTCATGCAGAGTTTTCGAAAAGAAGTAATAACTCCTAACCATTCTGGGATCTATAACTTGAAGAAAAAAAACTAAATGAAACCAACCTGATTGATATATGGTTCCATCTGATGCAGTAATTCATAACCCTGAAAGCAGCCACATTCAGATTAGACACAAACCTTTTCGGACTATATTCTAGTTCTCAAAATGTATAGCAAATGTACCTGTTTAAAGTACCGAAGGTGTGCATCCATTGTTCCGCTGACTGCTTCCAAGAATTCAAACCTTTTCTTTGCTTCAACATTCGAAAGAGCAGTCACCTGAGCATGAATTGGAAACCAAAGAAAACAATGAGACATAACCAATATTATAGATGTGACAGAAAATATATAGATTCAAAAGTAATAATCAAGATCAACAAAAAGAAAATTACAAGGTTGAACCGAGCTTGCTCAAACATAGACCTTGAAGTGTGAAGTTCCTATCAGAGTAAGAATATACTAGTTATAGAACAGAGAGATAAAAAAATACATGGTATTCAAAATTAGAAAACGAGCTTTAAAAGGATCATGCACCATACCTGTTCTAAAGCAGCGGCAACGTCACTTTTTGTACCTTTCCTCAAAGATAAAAACTTCTCACGGGCCTGAAGCACAATAGTTAATTAATCAATCTCTCATATAAGCGTAGACCCAATTTTTACGAAGAAAATATTGCTAATCTTTCAAGCTGCAAATTTGATTTCTAGTAAGCTGGTACTCGAAAAGTAACACAAACAAGACCTAGCTAGATTTCTGTAGATTTATACACAGTCTGCGCATAAAATTGCAGCACTGATATATTCAACTTTAAAACAAAAAAAACCTAGACTTCATTAACAGGGAGTGACTCAGAATAATGAGTTCTACCCTTTTTCTGTGGTTGACACTTTTCATAAAGATACTACATATAGTAAACAAAAAGGTTTATAAGGATATTTAGTCTTTTAATACTATCTTTTCTACTCCCAACCATGCCAGCAGAGTGGGGAAAACAAAACCCTTGAAAAAGAGATACCTGATCGTAGGTAAGGCTAGCCTTGTCAAAGCGCTTCCGAGCTTCCTGTGGCAAAAATGATCTCTCAGGATTCCGTATCCAAATAAAACTTAGTAATGCTATCCTACTTGAGGAAATGGAAGAAAGAAGTATCCGACTAACAAATATGTCAAAGAAGGCTCAAGAAACATAAGTAAAATCTTTCAGATTCATCAGACCATCTCTACATCACCTCAGATATATTTCTAAATAAATTTTGTTTGGAGAAGGTTAACTATAGGATTAATAGTTACTCAACATCTTTAGATTCGAATGCTGCGATCGCAAAGTCCAACCCGAAGAGTTAAACTTAAACCATACCAAACTAAATGCCTACTGGAAAAATCTCCTGGCAGAGAACCTCTTTTTTTTTCTACTCATACATGGCAGAATGTTCTATGGTTTCATGAATATTCCACTCGGTACTACTACCCCTAGTGATGCACGTGGATATGTTGCCATCATAGCTCAACTCAAAGAATGAATGTCTAGCCAAGAAAAAAAGCAAGCAGCTTGTACCTTAACCTCATGCAAGTCCATATTTGCAAATTGAAGTAACCTGTCATTCAGTATATGTTCCACCTGACAATGAGAACTCACACAAATGAAAATCTGAATTGAAAAGACTTGCACTGATCTAAATCTATACAGTATCTTAAGGTAGGCAATCTATATAGAGGCAGCTTTTGCCGAAGGAAAACAAAACTATATAACTTTGATAGCACAGTTCAGAGAGAAGACTGTAGTAGGGAGAACGGAGAGAGTGTCAACAGTACCAAACTAGCATACCTGTGACCGAAGAACTTCCTTGTAAGTCCCGATTTCCCTCAAAGCAATTGTAAATTTCGTCATTACAGGTCCTGGCGCAGCAAGATAAAGTTTATCAGCACATCTGATGAAACTAGCATTTTTTTCCATTCCTTAACTAACATATATCCGTTATGACCGGTGGCTCTAACTACCCTTAGCAAAGAGAGAGCTGAGAGCAAGACCAGGAACAATAACTTCACTCCGTAAAATTTATAGCCACCATCAATTAGTGTTTTAAAAATGACAATATTAGAAAATTTACGAACAGTATAATGGAGAAACAGCTTAATATCTGAGAGGACAAGTGCAAAAAGTATGAAGATAAACAGACAATGTGCTATCGCGAGTTTCCTTAGGCTATGTGAAATCGGTCATACCTCCAAAAGCCACACTAATTGGATCATTATGGCCTCCACCAAATGTTTCAAGTGCACTTGCGAAAGCAATGTCCCCATCATATGCCTCGCCTAGCCCTTCACTGTAAAAAGAAAGGACAATCTATCTCTGTTAGAGGATATGATCTCATGTCTCTTTGACCCAGAAGAAAACTCTGATTGTACAGCGACAACCCTAAAGAATTTTGTAATATTTAGAGCATACGTGTATTTCCGGCATCCTTTGTAAAACTTTAGACTTCTTTCCCGCAATACTTCCGCACTCTCCTCCATGCTTTGTAGCTATTTCAGTAACAAGGTATCAATATGAGTACACGACTGAAAGGGAAAATTACATAACTTGAAGACACAATCCTATAACTGAAGATTTTGCAACTATGTTGCCAACCCAAAAATTGAGTGATTAAGAACTCAGTATAACAGGTAAAGGAATCCAAACTAAACGGAAACAGAGACAAAATATGAGCTACACTTAGAAACTTCCTTTAATTTCACATCTCATTCATTGACCAACATAGTGTTATTGACGAGATCAAAGTGCAGATAGACCGTCCAGGCAACTGAAAGTAAAACTAATTTCTCAGTGAAGTTCACTCTAGTTTGGGGGGCATAAATGTCGGTGAACACTCAGAATTCCAGACATTACCACACCCTCCTAGTGGCTCCAAAATTTGTATCTGTTCACAAAGTTGAGAACAAATCTTGCCAAATATGACGCAAAATCTAACCTACCACACTAAAAGACTAGACACTAGAAGACAAACGAAAGACCGGAACTAAGATATGTAGAAACAAACCTGTTTGCGGAACATGGGAGAGTCATCAAGCTTGGTGAAATGCATTTTGAGCAAATTCTTACTTCTTTTCTTCGAAACGAACAGCAATTAACATCACACGAAAGACAAAAACCAGAAAAAAAACTAAGACCACTAATTCTCACACAGAAGACACAAACGAAGCTATACACAATAAAAAACGTGAGATCCTCTCCTTTACCCAAAGCTTTCCGGAAATATCAAAAAACAAAAAAGAAAACAAACTTCAATGATCTTCCAAAAGTCTCGAGCCAAGCGTAATTTGTAGTTAGATTTTATTCTCGCGAAATCGAGAGAGAAAAAACAAGAAAACAGTGGAGGGTTAATTAGATGAAGTGTCTCAGGAGAAGAGAAGAGAGATCAAAGAAAAAAAGGAGAAAAAAAAAACTTCACCATTTTTGTGAAATCTAACCCCAAAAAAAGACGGCGAAACTATGCCGTTTAGTTACCGCCGGAGATATAGAAGGTAGGTAAGATACGGTGTCGTTTCAAGATGTAAAAAATAAAAAAGAGAGAGGGAAAAAGTAGAGAGAGGAGAGGACTGACTGAGCTTTTTCTGTAACAGTGGTCATCTGAGAAAACAAAGACATTGCTAAATTCCCGTAATTACACGCGCTTTAAGGCGCGTAAACTACTTAGAAGTGAGAGATAACAAGGCGCGTGAATTAAACGCGATGCTTTCGTCCGGAATTAATAGAGAGGTCGTGTGGGACCTGTTCTTTGGTTGCTTCTCCATTACCTTTTGTTCCGGAGAGACAGAGAGGTCAGTGGGGTATAAATGATTCCTTTGTCAAGACTTTTATTTTTATTTTTATTCATCTAACAGAAAATATAATTAAAACTCTTAGTGTTGAATAAAATTGTAAAAGCTATAAAGAAAAGGTAAGAAGAAATTTGGAAAATCGACACGATGATCTTCCTTTTTTTGCAGACTTTACAGTAGCATAAGATTATTTAATCAGATTATGTTTCAAAACCTATTGTTTAAAAAGAAGAATGTCTGTTCTCGTGTCCAGCTGCCACAAACTTTGTTTAATCATTACCATTATATATATCTATCTATAACGATAACCAGATCCCTTTCTTTTTATGAATGTAGTGTTTTGAAAAACCAAAAAGTCGTACCGATTCAAATGTGATTTAAGTGATCGAAAAAATAAAGTATTCTATTGAAAGTATGTTTTAAAACAAAACCTATTGCTTATATCTGGTCCTAAGTATTTCACGTCTTCTTGTCCTAATTTATTATAGTATTTGGTCTTCCCAATCATATTCGTCTTACCGTATAGGAGTATTTTTCTGTCAAATGATTTCAGTCTAATAAGACTTGGATCTCTTTTTCTTTTAAGTTGTCCCCTCTTTCATTTCTTTCGAGACCTAAATCCACCTACTGGTAATAAAATATATAAATCATTTTATATGTTAACTAAATGATGTCTCGTGTCATACACAAATTATGTAATATTTATTTGTTTTAATTTTTTTATGGTTTGATTTGTATGTGTAAATTAATTAATTAATTTTATATATATATATATATTTTATATATTAAAAATAAATTTATAGTGATCACCGGTGTTGTACACAAAATATATTTTTTTATCTCTGTTTACTTAAACTTTGATGCATTACATTTTGCATATAATTTTTTTTGACTCGTGTCATTTACGTTTTGACTTATGTTCGTTTATGTTTTAAACTCATTTATAACTTAATTTTTAGACTCGTGCTTATTTAGGGTTTTGAACCTGTATTTATTTAGGTTTTAAGATCTATGTTTAATTTTGCTGTGTTGTACATTATCAATTGAACACATATTTTTATTTAATAATATCATAAGTAATTTATCAAGTATATACTAATATAAATATATATATAGGGTTTTAAACTCGTATTCATTTAAATTTGTAGATCCATGTATATTTTTGTTTTATAGTATCGATTTGACACATATTTTTATTTATTAATATTTTAATCAATTCAACAAGTATATACTAATATAAATGTATGTATAATTATCTTACTAATGTGTATTTTTAGATTAACAAAACCGATATTTAATATAATTAATATAATTTTTAGTTTATGAAAACTTGAAAGGTGATATCATTATATATTTTTATGAATGTTGATAGCATTAGTTACTTTATTTTTTATCTTATAATTAAAAAATATATTTATTTATATCTTCTATATATAAGTTATGTTTTGTGAAAATTTAATTTATTTCCTGCATATTTATATTGAGATTATAGAGTTTTCTGTTTTTATGTCTTATACATATATAACAAATATACTTATTTTTTAAATAATTAATACTTATAATAAAAAATATATACATATATTCTTATAAATATATTCACTAAAATTTTGATTGTATATAAAATTTATAAGATATATAATGTCTTTATATATAACAATATCATTATTTTCTAATAATTAATACTTACAATCGAAAATAATATCTTTTTAAAAAATTTATTACTTACGTATAAGATATATATTTTTAAGTCGTCTTTAAAATAATTCAGGGTAATCAACAATTTTAATCTGAACACAGAATCTGGTAGAGGTTGTGTTGGCTTAATTGTGGTTGTATACATGAAAGAGTCTTTGAAGTTATGAGTAGAAGTACGATAAGCTCGAGTTGTAGGAAAAACATGTAGGTTTGTAATGATTTTAGTACTGCATTGTTCAAGAATTTTTTTGAATTTAGAAATCAATTCATTCTTCTTCACATTACAATGAATTTTATCACCCTAATATATATATATATATATATCAATTAATTAGAAAATATTTCAAATTATTATAAAGGTATTCACATAGATAAATTATTAATAACGTACATTAAAATCATAAAGAACCATATCAATCTTTTGAACATGTACTTTAGTGTATATTTTCTAGAGTTTTAAAATTTTAACTTTAATCCTCCAGGTTTATTTGTTAGATTTCAACGACAAAATTTCAGAGAAATACACGATGAAGAAAAACAAAAATCGAGAGAAAAAAGAGTATAAAAATCTTTGGTGTTGTTAAATTTGTCCCGAGATGTTTCTTATATAAACTTCGATTAAAAATTTTATTCTATTAGAATTAAGAATATCATTTGTTTGATTTTCCCTAAATATAAGGTATTTGAATTTGGATTAGGATTATTTCAATAAAATAAATTTTCTGTTATCTTCTATTGTGTTGAACAATAATATTTAAATTAATGTTCTTATGAAAATACAAACAAAATTATTTGTTAAAACAAACAAACTCATCTTAAGGTTCTTATCAAAATCCAAAAAAATGATTTATTTTTAAACTAATGAAAATCAAATCTTAATTGGTTAAAGATTTTTTAAAACCAATGAAAATCAAAATTTAATTGCTTAGGAATTTTATTTTTAACCAACAAAAATAAAATCTTAATTGGTTAAAGTTTCATTTTTTAACAAACGAAATTCAAATCTAATTGGTAAGAAATTCATTTTAATTAATAAAAATCAAACCTTAATTGCTTGAAGTTTTTTTTAATTGTATGTTGTTATTGAAATCCATTGAAAACAAATAATTTGTTTAAAAAAATAATTTTATGTAAACAAAAAGATAAATTAATTAGTTTAAACAAATTAACCAATCAAAACAAATTTAGGGACTTTAAATCTAATTATTGAATTAAATATAAGGAATTTGGTTAATTATTGAATTTATATTATTATCATAATTTAACAAACGAAATCGGTTTAATTAAAGATCTTATTATAATCTTAACTAACTTATTTGTTAAAATAATTCTAACTAACGAAATCAAATTCAGGTTCAAAAATACAACCAATCAAATTAAAGTTCAATAAAGTGACCAAATCATAAACAAAATCTCTATTAACGAAATAAAAAAAATATTGCTTTAGAGAGATAGAGATAAGACCAAATCATGTAATAAAGTATCTAAACAAATGTTACTCAAACAAATTAATTAGTTAAAATAAATCGATCAATCAAAACAAATTTAAAATCTAAAATTTAAAATCTTCATTATTTTATTATAAATATACGGAAAATCTTATTGTTACGGTTTTATTTTAATAGAGATATAAGTTAAAATCTTTTTATATTAAAATTTAAACAAATTAATATTATTGTGTAGATAAAGATATTAATAAAAAGTAGGTAAAGAATTTTATCAAATAATATAAAGAGATAATATTTTAATTATTATTATAAAATATATGAATTTGTTAACACTACAATTTTATTACATATAGAGATTTGGATTAAGAATATCTCAATACTATATTATTTTTTATTTTTAATGCGTTGATCAATAATATTTAAATTAAGGTTTTTATCAAAATAAAAAAAACTTATTTGTTAAAAACAAACAAAATCATATTAAAGTTCTTATCAAAATCTTAACAAAAGATTTTTTTAAAAAAACCAACGAAAATCAAATCTTAACTGGTTAAAGATTTATTTTTAAACCAGCAAAAATCAAATTTTAGTTGGTCATTCTAAACCAACAAAAATCAAATCTTAGTTGGTTAAAATTTTATTTTTAACAAACAAAATTCAAATCTTAATTGGTTAGAGTTTCTTTTTTAAACCAACGAAAACCAAATCTTAAATGGTAAATTTTCTTTTTTAATTGTATGCTTTTATTGAAATCAAATCAATAAAATAATTGATTTTTAAAAATAATCTTATCTGAGCAAAAAGACAAATTGATGAGTTTAAACAAATCGACCAATCAAAACAAATCAAGAGATTTAAATTTTTATAATATTATTACAAAGATACAAAAAATCTTATTGCTACAGTTTTATTATAATAGAGATATCAATTAATTAGAAAATATTTTCTAAATTATTATAAAAGTATTCATATGAATAAATTATTAATAACATACCTTAAAATTACAAAGAACCATATTAATCGTTTGACCATATTATTTGGTGTATATCTTCGAGAGGTTTAGAATTTTGACTTTAATCCTCCAAGTTTCTTTGCTAGGTTTCAACGAACAAATTTCAGAGAAAGACATGGTGAATAAGCTATAATCGAGAGAAAATGGGTGTCAATTTCATTGGTATTATTAAATTTATCACAGGATGTCACTTATAGATTTCGATTAAATTTATATTCTGTTAGGATTAGGAATATCTTTTGTTTGATTTTCTCTAGATATAAAGTATTTAGTTAACTATCGAGATAATATTTTTATCATAATTTAATAAACAAACGAAATCTATTTAATTAAAGATCTCATCATAATCTTAACAAAATTATTTTCTGGTTAAAATTTAGAAAAATGCGGCTGATTTAAAATTCAACCAATCAAATCAAATCAATAATAATTTATTACTACAAAAGGACTAAGATACAACTGAATTATGTGACAAATTATCTAAACAAATTTTATTCAGACAAATCAATTATCTAATAGGAATGGACCAATCATAAATTTTAAATCTCTATTATATTATTATAAATTATACAAATAATTCAATTTGAGATTTTTATCGTACATATGTTAGTGGATCTAAATATACTAGTAACTAATCTGGATCTAAAAATTAAGCCCATAAGGCCCAGCTCGTATAAAGCCCATTAAAAGAATCAAGGCGGTGTGTACTCTCCCCTTTGCTCGCCGATTGATATTTTGTGCGTGTTTTCAATTTCTGATTGCTTCAACAATGACGTCGTCTGGATCGGCGGAAGAAGATTTCCAGTCTCGAGTTGCTAGGATCTTCGGATCTCTTGCCTTCTCTCGTTCCTCGTCTTCTGCTCCAGCGTCGCGGCACCATTCGGGGTCCGAATGGACTCTCTCCGACGCAGACATGGAGAAGCGGGAATGGAAGCGAGATTCATACGATAGGGACGAGATGCCTTGCGCTTCATCGTTCGACGAGCTCTTGAGACAGCAGAGAATATCGAGCACTGCTCGGAAGCCTCTCGAAGGTGATCTCAAAGATCTTGATGGCGACGAGTATAATCAAGGGGAGGATTGCGATGATGTATGGAGCATCAGAGCCTCCATGGGCCTTGACCGCACTCTCGATAACGAGGTTAAAAACAATTTTGGTCTGTTCACAATTATTTTCTCGTTTCAACGCTCTACCTAAATCATCAGCTAATTAAGATTAGGGAACATTTTTGGTCCTTCTCGCTTTGATTTTAGTAGATTCTAATTAGACTTTTGAGTCTGAAAATGGAAGAGCATTGAATTGTACTATATATACACATATTTGTGCGGGGCATAGGGAGTTTTGTACGGGATTCTTCAGGATGCTTGAGTTTGATAGATACAGTGGGTTATTTCTCTGGCTTTTCTTTTTGGTATTTCATCAAGGATCCATTGATCTTTTTCCATACGACTTAGAATTTTTCTTATTACGGCAGGCGGAGGAAGATGAGTTTGATAAGGTCGCACTAGGGAAAGAGAGTGACGGTGAGGGCTTGTCTATGAAAGGTGTCTGTTCCAAATCGTCTGGTGGCCTGACTCGGGATCCTCGTGCTAACCATGCTGCTGCAAAAATTAGGCTGAAGGAAGACGAAATTGAGGCCAATAAACTTAACAATTCTGCTGGTCAACCCTCGAAATGCAAAGAGCCACAATCAGAAGAATCATCCAAACCTGCGCCTCCAAAACCTATACTCAAAAGGAAGGAAAATAGTTCAGATTCAGAAGCAAGAACTAGTAAGCGAGTGAGGTTTGACTGTGTGTCTAAAGATATATCAAAGAAGCTTGAAGATACTTGTTCAGCTTCTACCTCCTTAAAAACTTTATCTCATCAGAGTAAAAGTGGTGCTCGTGTACCAGATTACCTGCTAAATCCTCTAAGGTACACTTGTTACAGCTTTGATCAATCTTCTCAATTAGATGAGAAGTCTCAAACACGAGTTTACATTGATACTCCCAAGGCTGTTGAAGAGTTAAAAACTTCAGAGTCAGAATCATTGAAGAAAGTCTCCTTCATTCCCCAGAAGACGACCAAAGACGTTCGAGATGACAGTAGTAACTGTGGTGAGACAAAGCCTGTCGTAGCTGAAGTGGTGGAAGAAGAGGACATTCCAACTGCAGCTATAGATGGGGATACTGACGTTGAAGAATCAGAGAACTACACTAGTTTCCAAAGGAAAGATCGCCAATATCGTGTCAAGCAAAGTTTAGATGAAACAGAGGTATGATTCCCTTCACGTACAAGCTGCTACACAGAAACAAATTCGGGATTCAAGAGATATAAACATGTAGCATCCTTTAGCAGCACATGTAAGATATTATCAATTCCTTGATCTCTATTCGATTTTGAGGCTATTATACCAAAAAGTATGATAACATAGTAAGAAAAGGCTCAAAACAGTTGGTCTATGAGACTGATGTTGATAGAACACACAGAAGACAAACCTAAAAGTGCCTCAACTTTCTGGGAGCTATCTTTATAGATCACCAGAGATGTTAGTGAATTCAAGAGTCAAAGAAAGACTTGGTGTTGAGCAAGAAACTATTAAATTACTTGTGGATTAGATAATAGAGACTGCTTGATCATGAAGGAGAACCTCGTTTTGATGACATAAGACATCATGGAGACGTAAAGATTTGTGAATAATACTTGTGGAATTTAGAGAGGAGGTGGAAGTCTTCTGACATGTTGTCTCTTTTTTATTTTCTTTCGATTTATTTCAACAAGTTTTGAATCTTCGACTGCTGATAAACTGAATCATTCATTCGTTTCTTAGCTTCAAAGGTTTTGCTTAAAAACTCAGCTAAGCTGATCGTTGATTGAGCATCGCTTAGTTGATCGATCGCTCCTTTCGTAAAATCCGGTTTTTACAGGTTCTCAGATTACCACGCGATCAAAAGACCACTTGGTGTAACAATTATAGTTAGTGCAACAGTACACAACATAGATATTGTTATGGACGCCATACTTTGATGCAACCTTGAGATACATACCAAATTCGTGTCTAGTTAGCCTTGTGATGGTGACGACTTGGAGTCGTTTGCTAAAAAATTTGTGTTTGACATTGTTGGTAGTATAAAAAAAAATATTGGATATATATTTTTTGATTTTAATGTTAAAAAATAGTATTGAATATTATTAGTTCGTAATCTCTTATATAATAAAAGCGTAACATTAACTTAAATATCTTAGATAATAAAAGCGTAGCATTAACTTAAATACCGTGTTATATTGTTTGTTTTTGACTAGGTTGTATTGTTACTAGGAAATATTATCACATAATATTTGTCACACAATTATATTCTGATAAGATTCTATAATTAATTAATTATTATTATTTAGATTCAATATTATTAAGTAATTAATTAATTATATTCTGATTATTATTATCACATCTCGCTTAATTTGAGATTATCTTTGAAATTATTCTATTACAATTCAAATGATTCAATATAATAAAGATTTTAAATTTCTTGATTTGTTTTGATTGGTCAATTTGTTTAAATTCATTAATTTATCTTTTTGTTTAGATAAAATTATTTTTAAAAATTAATTATTTCTTTTGATTCGATTTCAATAAAAACATACAAGTAAAAAGGAAAATTTAACCATTTAAGATTTGATTTTTGTTGGTTTTGAAAAAATCTCTAACCACTTAAGATTTGATTTTGTTTTTTAAAAATAAAATTTTAGTCAATTAAGATTTGATTTTTATAGGTTTAGAAACACCAATTAAAATTTAGNAAAAATTAATTTTTGCTGGTTTTAAAAAAAATCTTTAACCAATTAAGATTTGATTTTCATTAATTTTTAAAATAAATTTTTTGTTGAGATTTTGATAAGAACCTTAATACGATTTTGTTTGTTTTAACAAATAAGTTTTTTTGGATTTTAATAAGAAATTTAATTTAAATATTATTGGTCAACNAAAAATATTGTATTGAGAGTGTTAACAGATTCATATATTTTATAATAAATTAAAAAAATTATCCCTTGATAATATTTGATAATTTTTTAACTAATTCTTAATAATACTTTATTTACACAATATTACCAATTTGTTTTAATTTTAATATGAAAGGATTTTTAACTATATATCTATTATAATAAAATCGTAACAATAAGATTTTCCGTATCTTTGTAATAAAATAATAGAGATTTTAAATTTTAGATTTTTTTTATTGGTTGATTAATTTTAACTCATGAATTTTTCTGAGTAACATTTGTTTAGATAATTTATCACATGATTTGGTCTTATCTTTATCTCTTTGTAGCAATAATTTTTTTGATTTCGTTAATAGAGATTTTGTTTATGATTTGGTTACTTTTTTGAACTTTAATTTGATTGGTTGCATTTTTGAACCTTAATTTGATTTGTTAGTTATAATTATTTTAACAAATAAGTTAGCTAAGATTATGATACGATCCTTAATTAAACTGATTTCATTTGTTAAATTAAGATAATATCATTAACTCAATAATTAACAAAATACCTTATATTTAATTCAAT
>OVBA01001798.1:0-39847 GCA_900406435.1 Lepidium aucheri | reverse complement strand
TTCCATGATTGCAGAGACAACAATCCTCTGGAAACCTTGATGATCAGATTAGTTACATCTTAGAGTTTAGTGTCTGCTTGCAAGATTCAGATTTTGTGTGTTTCAATCTGTTGAAAACATTTCTCTGTATTATTATAGAAAAATATTATCTGCAGTTGATTGTGATCGGACATGCAGTCGATGCTGAGATGCATTGTGATCAATAAATCATGTTCTTTTTCTAGTGATAGAGGCTTAAGGCATCTCGAATATTCCATTAGCACATTATATTTTCTTAAGACCATCAGTTTTTGCAAATGTAGATTATATGTTTATGAAGTAGTCCTTAGATTAAAACCCGACCCGATTTGTTGGATCCAAGCCGAACTAGAAAATGGACAAATCGGGTCGATTATTAGATTGATAATCAGATCAATCGGTAAAGAATAGGGCAAAAGTTTGGGTATGCTTTCGGGTCGGTTAGGACTAGGCCTGGGCATTCGGGTACCTGTATCTGATCGGGTCGGGATTTCGGGTTTCGGGTATTTTGGGTTTATCCATATAAGATCTGATCGGGTATTTTTGCGGGTTCGGGTCCGGTTCGGGTATTTAATTTCGGGTTCGGGTCGGGTTCGGTTCTTATAAAATTCTTTATTTCGGGTCGGGTTTGGTTCGAGGTCGGGTGGGTTCGGATATCCCATTTTTAATTAATATTTTATAAAAAAAATTTCAAAAAAACTTAAAAAAAAGTTTTAAAAAACCATAATATAATTTAAAAAATGTATATTCAAGTTTTTTTTGGTTATTTCGATTCTAAAATGAAAAATATATATAGATTTATAGTTAAAATTTCTAATATTTGTGTAATTAAATGTATATATAAAAATAATTATTTTTAAATATATTATATATTTTGGGTATTTCGGGTATCCGTCCGGGTTTCGGGTTTTACCCGATCGGATTCGGGTACCCATATTCTTGTGATCTAAAACTCATTCGGGTATTTTGTAAGTTTCGGTTCGGTTTGGTTTCGGGTATTTTGAATCGGGTTCGGGTCAGATTTCAGGTTTCGGGTATTATGCCCAGCCCTAGTTCGGACGATCGAACTGATCGGATAACGGAGATCCAAAATTTGACTAAACCTAAATTGACTCTATTCAACTCATTCTCAGTTATGTTCTTCTCTTCCTAGTAACAAACACATTTTCCTCTTCCAATTTCTCGATCTCCTTATTCTTCTTTTTCTTAATCGATATGCTTCTTCTCATGCTTCTTCTCACACTTCTTCTTCTTCTTCTTCTCCTGCTTACATATATGAACCAGAACATGATCATCTATATCCCTAAAATCTCCATCAACATTATATCAACACAAACACAAGAATAACAACAATGACATAAACTAAATCATAGACAATTAATATTAAGATCAAAACAAAGAGAATGACCGCATTGTCATGAATTCGACACACCAAACAATTACTATATGTACTCATAGCATTTAAACAGAACAACCCAAAAGATTTACAAAACAACTAAAGAATATAAAATAAAGAAAAACTACCAAGATTACTCAATAGCAAAACCATAATGACATAAAGTTTCCGTAAATATATAAAAAAAATCAATTCACTCAATATAATCTAATTTTACTCAAAAAAAAAAATCAACCAAACAAAATATGCATAACGTCAATATACTCCAATCAACTTTCTAAACTTCGATATCTCAAAATTAATAGCAATAATCCAAGAAATTACCTTCCAATAAATTCTCTAGGTCCTGAATAGATTTCCAAGAATTTTTTCTACTAGCAACCCGACCTCTGCCATTTCGATTCGCATTGTTTGACACATACACATTTACATCTCGCAAGCAAGCATAAACATAGTTGGAGAAAGAAATATATTAACACATGAAATGTAGAGAGGAAAACAAACAGTCATTCACACGTGGGAGGCAAAATGAGAAGAAAAAATGCAAAACAACTACGTAATAACCTGTGGATTAAGTCGACAATTTACACCCTCAAAACACTAATATTATTTTAAAATCTATTTTGAAAAGAATTACTAATTGTTGTGGTGTTTTTGTAAATAACTCATGATTTTTTCTACTTTAATGGGATCTTTTATATATTGATTGCTCGTGTAAGGATTTATAATTCTTGGTACGGAGTTACCATCTAATTGTCTCAACAAGTGTACTACAAGATTCAAGTAGTTCGAGATATTTTTGGGCGAGAATCTTGTTTGTTAATTTCATTATAGTAAGATACTCTCAATCATTTGTTGCGACAAGTGATACATTTTTTTTTGTCAATATTATTCATTCTTTCTAAGATTAATGAAATCGATAAAGTCTAATCTATAACCAAATTGTTCCTACTATTTGTACATAATTTAGCACAATATATATAAATAGTAAGAAAAGTCGGATACTTTTGTATATATAAAATTGTTCGGTGATTACAATCGATGAGAATAAGATGAGGGATAATTAGAGTTGTTTGTAAGATAAACACTTTGAGCTAAGATATATTAAGCTAGAGATATTTAGCTAGGCATACTGAGATAGGCATCTTGAGCTAGGCATGTTGAGCTAGGCATATTGAGCTAGGCATATTCAACTATGCATATTGAACTAGACATACTTAGCTAGACATACTAAACTAAACATATTGAACTAGGCATAATGAGCTAGGCATATTCAACTAGGCATATTGAGATAGAAATATTGAGATAGAAATATTGAGATACAAATATTAAGATTAACATTTTAACTGAGGCATATTTGAGGTAAGCGCCAAGGTGGATTATGTGTGAGGCGCCGATGTGGACTTTCTGATAGGTGCCAAGCTGACCTCTTGTTAGGCGTCGAGCTAACCTCTTGTTAGGCGCTGAGGTGAATTATCTATGAGGCACCGATGTGGACTTTCTGTTAGGTGCCGAGCTGACCTCTTGTCAAGCGCCAAGATGGAGTATCTGTGAGGTGCTGAGCCGAGGTGGAACTTTTGTCAGACGCCGAGTTGATCTTTTGCTAGCGCCGAGGTAGAACTTTTGTCAGGCGCCAAGGTGGACTTTCTCAGGCGCCGAGGGGGACATTCTGTCATACACCAAGTTGACCTCTTATTAGGCGTCGAGGTGGAATTTTTGTTAGGTGTCGAGCTGCACCGAGGTGGAACTTCTGTCAGGCGTCGAGGTGGGCTTTCTGTTAGACGCTAAACTGACCTCTTGTTATGTACCAATGTGGAACTTCTGTCACGCGTTGAACTGCGCTGAGGTGGAACTTCTGTCAGACACCGAGCTGACCTCTTATTAGGCGCCGAGGGGAACTTCTGTCAGGCGATGAGGTGGACCTGTCAAGCGCGAAGATGGACATGTCAGGCACCAATATAGACTTGTCAAGCGACAAGGTGAACCTCTTGTGAGGTGCTAGGAGAAAGGGAAGACTCCTTTTTCCCTCTAAATACTCTCTACATTTTCTCTCTCTAAGCTCTTTTTATTTTATTGTTTATCTCTCTAAGATTTCTAATGCCTTTCCCTCAAAGGGTTGCTCCTCTATTTATAGAGATCTTAGTGGGCTTTCCTTGATAATAGACCTATTTGGATTTCTCATGGGGTAGAAGTGGGGTGAAACCCACCACCAACACCCACTGGAACTGGACGGGATCCAAACTCACCACCTAGTATCAAATTAGATCAGGACCAAGCCAACTGGGCCACCTACTTTTTGGTCCAAGTAAATATATTTTCAAAGATTATATATAATACTAAGATTAATTTTGTACTTGTGAATGTTTTTTGTTTAGATTTTTCTTTAACACATCAAATGTAAATAACACATCAACTAATGTCCAAACATAAATATACCTTAATTTTTATATATACTCCCTGTGTTTTTTATAGTTGATGTTTTAGGGATTTCATACATATTTAGAAAACATTAATTTATTATTTTATCACAAATTCTAAAATAATCTAACCAATCACAAATCAACCTGCAAAATTCAAATAATTAAAAACACTAACAATACAATAAATTTTGCATAGAAATCTAAAAACATCAAACAAAATGAAATAATTTTTTTCTAAAACATCAACTAAAACTAAACGCATGGAGTAGAATTTATTAGGATTCATTTGATAAGATATAAGAAATATTACTATTTGATTTACAAAAAATATGATTACTCACGACCTATATAATCCAATGTTTCTACTCACCCGTAAGAGTCAAGGCTGAAAGTGTGTCTTCCAAAAAGTCTCAACGCTTTTCAAGGTCTAGTTTAAAGAGCATCAATCCATTCTGACCCGACTTACAATGTATCGAGTGTACAACTTCCTGAACCGCTACAACGTTATTGCTATGGAGACATCCTGAAATAAAGCTAGCTTGTGCCAGACCTATCACTTAGGCATAATTGTCTTAATTCTAAGCACCATCACCTACGTAATCACCTTAAATTACACTTTGCACAAAGTAATTTGTTTGAACTGAGTAATCAATTCTGATTTATTTACAATACCACTAATGCGTTATTTAGAACGCTTGGAAGATGACATGATTGGGAAAGACCCAAAAGAAATTTGATGAAGGAATACCCTACTTTATTCCAATATCTTGATAAAACACTGATTGAAAACCATCCAGGCGTAGCACCTTGATATTATCCATGCTGCGAACATACTTCAACACCTCATTCAAAGAGAAAGGTTTCTTTAGAGGGAAACATTGGTTGTAGATAGACTCAAAAATCCTTCTCGAGCAAGAGGAACAACACCGACATAAACATCGACAACTAACTAAAATTTCTTATATAAATCGACAGCTAACAACTTTAGTTCAGCTCCATCTTATACCCATAAACCCTCACTTTTTTAGCATCTCGATTATGTTTTGATGACGATGAACATTCGTATAAGTGTGAAAGAATGACATGTTTCTATTACCAAAGCTGTTCCCCTTTTCACATGATTTTGGAACCACATATTCTCCTCTTGTTCTAGAATTTCATCAAGTTTCTTTATCAAATCCTCCTCTTGCTCCGGTAAACGATCAGTCATGTGTACATCAATCTTGTCCATAATCTCCTTAATCAAAAAGAGTAAGGAATCATTCCTTCGATTTATATCATTGCATATTTCCCAATTCCACTTCTTCAAAGTTCTTTGTAAAACTTTCAAAGCACTCGGTGTTGAAACATTATTATTGCAGGAATGCTTTAAAAATTCATTAAAGCCTTTAATCATGTAACCATGCTGGTTTGAATCGAAAAGGTCTTCTCTGTGGATCCAATCTGATCTCGAGACAGAATTGGACGTGCAAAGGAGCATGACCTGAAAAAGGAAAAGGCAGATGAGTGATGGTCGCCTCCTGTCATTTAGGATGTGCAGGAGGAGAGTAAAGAATCTGATTTAGACGCATGATAATACAAGTAGATTCAACACGTCCACGTCTCCAAGTAAATCTGTTACCAATAAACTCCATATCAATTAAGGCTATCTCATTGATTTGTCCACCAAACACTAAAAAGTCACTTGAGAGTCTCTCGTTCCCACCACTTTGTCCATTGAGACGAATGGTAGAACTAAAATCTCCTCCAATAACCAACAGATCAAAGATATTTCCAACTACATCCCAAAGCTTTTATCATAGTCCACTTTGTTTATTTACAGAAGGGGCAGCATAAACCGAAATAATGTGGATAGTCGTCCTATCAATCACTATACGGACATGAGAAAATCGATCATGAGATTACATAATATCATCAATACCCAAACCATCACGTCATATAATCCAAACCCACCAATTAGGCATATAGCATCAAGTCAGTGAGGGTGATCAAAGTCTAGACCACGACAAATATGCTTAGCATTATCACTTCTTGCATGAGACTCAAACAAAGCCAACAAATTTATTTGAATTTCTTAAGAAGATACCAATTAGAACATCGGAAATTGGGTTTATTTGCCCCCAGTAATTCCAAAGAATGTTATTAGTCATCATAAAGATATAAAGATAACAAAGGACAAGAACCACCAGAGCAAACTGTTAAAGACCAGAGGTCTTTGACTCCTCAATAAAGTCCATAACTTACATCTCCATCTCATTCTTCAAGATTTACAAACGGGGCACCTTTCCTTCCTTCTTGCTATGTTTTCCACATGAAGCCGCTTACCGGATCCAGAGACTTAATTTCCTTTCCAGTCGGACCAAAATCAAACTACACATTAGTCTAACTTGTTTTCTCATCATCTAGACTGCTTGTTTACGCTCACTAATTGAATACTTCCTAGGCCCAACAATAATTTTAACTTGATTGAGATACTGAACTTCTTCATTCTCTTCACCTGCACCCACTGTTGAAAATTTCTTTGGGCCCTGGCCCACCTTAGAAAAATCCAAAACATTCTAAATTACTTTATTCTTTCCTGAGATAGTCGAAGAGACTCGAGCTTTATTAATTGGGCCCGAACCAACTATGTTCATTTGAACCTCTTTAGATTTTCATGCACTAGTCATCTCTCCTACCACGACACCCTTATGATTATTCTCATCATTAAGTCCACCAAATTTGTTCGAGATCATGATATTTTGGATTGATGTGTTTAAATGCATCTCCCTTAATTGATTTCCCGAATAAACTTCTGAATTCTTCGTACAAGATACACTTTGATTTTTGGGTATCCTATGTTTCCGATTACCTCTTTCAAGTACAGTAAATCCATCGTCATCTTGAGTCAGTTTAGGAGAATATTGAGCCGGTTTAGGCGGTTTCTAAGCAGGTTTCATAGTCGCTAAACTCTCTGCTAGCAATGACGGAGAAGTAATACTGCATGCACTTGTCAAATGACCGTAAATCCCACCGTGCACACAAATGTTAGCCAAACCTTCATACACAACAAAATAACAATCATCATTCACCATCACTGATCCTTTTAGCGGTCATCCTTGTAGCGGTCGAGACAAATCCACCTTAACAAATACTCTAGCATTGTCTTATCCACACGATTAGGTTTTCCTATGCTTCTTGCAATCTCCTCCATAATGGCACTGCGTTAGAGATTCATGGGTAATCGATCAATATGAATCTACACCGGTATAGTACAAATCTCACTTCATTGCGAATTATATCTCGGAGACCATGCTTGTGTCAGAAAATATTTCCCAAACATCCTCTAAAGTACTCTAGTTAACGCAACAAGATCATCCTATAAAAATATGAAACTTTATTTATTTATGTATTAATATATCTTAAAACTCATTTAAATTAAAAGAATCTTTAATATAATAATATTGTAATGAAAAATAGTATTTGTAGTATAATATTTGAAGTAGGGATTGGAGTTGAATAAGTTGTTCTAAAGGTCTTAACGGGTCAGGCCCACAAGTGCTTTTGGCCCGTTTAACATCCTTATTTATGCCACCCTCCTCCTCGATCTCTGCACCCTCCTTCTATAATTACGCTTCCCAACGTCAAACTGATTTGATTAGATTCCGATTTATTCTCTCATTCAACAACTCTTACTGTCATTGCTGTTTCATAGCCATGAGTCTTCTTTCAGATCTCGTTAACCTTGACCTATCTCAAACCACTGAAAAAATCATCGCTGAATACATATGGTTCGTCTTCTTCTTCTTCTCTCTCTTTGTTTTTGTTTTCTTTTATTCTGATGTAAATTTCGTTGTTTTGTTTATGATTCTGTGCTTTTACCAAAACGTAAATCCAATGGGTTCGTGTAGTTTTTTCAACTTTTGAATTTTTTTTTTCTGAGGTTGGTATGGATTTTAGTAAAATTATTTTAGTTTTTGTCGATTTAATTCAATTTATTTTGTTTGTTTTTGAGATCTCTGTTAGTTTGTTGATTAAATCTGCAGATACTAACTGAAACTATGTTTTGCTAAAATTTGTCATTCTTCTGATGAAATTTGCTCTGTTTTTTTGGCTCTGTTCTCAAAAAGTTTTAAGATTTTGATTTTGATTTTGTCTCTCGTTTGTATTGTTTTATAACCAATTCAGGGTTGGTGGTTCAGGAATGGATATGAGAAGCAAAGCCAGGGTGATTTATCATTCTCTTCTGTATAACTTTTTTCTATTCTTTTTTAAGTAAAAATTAAAATTCTGATTTATAGTAGTAATCTTGTTTCTGTGTAGACTCTACCTGGACCAGTGACTGATCCTTCGAAGCTACCAAAGTGGAACTATGATGGTTCAAGCACTGGCCAAGCTCCTGGTGATGACAGTGAAGTCATCCTATAGTTAATACTCTTCTCTTCTTTGATCTTATACCAATTCCTTCTCTTTCAATTTGTTTCGATTGTTGTTTATTAATCGTCTAATGTCTTTTAGCCCTCAAGCCATATTCAAAGATCCTTTTCGTAGAGGAAACAACATTCTTGTGAGTTTTGTCAAGTTCTTTTATCTTTCTTGTTGCATCTATTATTTATTGCATCGATCATAATCGTTATGGTTTTTGATCAGGTTATGTGTGATGCATACACTCCCGCTGGTGAACCAATCCCAACTAACAAAAGACATGCCGCAGCTAAGGTCTTTAGCCACCCTGATGTTGTAGCTGAAGTGCCATGGTACGGTATTGAGCAAGAGTATACTTTACTTCAGAAAGATTCCAAGTGGCCTGTTGGTTGGCCTGTTGGCGGTTTTCCAGGCCCTCAGGTGAAGATCATGAATATATAACTGGTTTTGTTTCTTTTCCTTTGTTCGAGTTTTCTTAACGTTTAGCTAAAAATGTGTTGCAGGGACCGTACTATTGTGGTGTTGGAGCTGATAAATCTTTTGGGAGAGACATTGTTGATTCTCACTACAAGGCATGCTTATATGCTGGAATCAACATTAGTGGTGTCAATGGAGAAGTCATGCCTGGTCAGGTAATTTTTGCAACCAAGCTTTGATCTTTTGTCTCTTTGGATATTCAATTATGATCTTATTAATTCAATCTTTTGCATAAGTTACTGATCACCAAATCTTTCTGTTGAGACAGTGGGAGTTCCAAGTGGGTCCTGCTGTTGGTATCTCGGCGGGTGATGAAATCTGGATCGCTCGTTACATTTTGGAGGTAAGTTTAATGATTTAACATAAACTAGATTAACTTCAATGGTTGTTCTACAGATTTTCAATTACCAACACTTAGCTTGTTCTCAATACAGAGGATCACTGAGATTGCTGGTGTAATTGTATCTTTTGACCCAAAACCAATTCCTGGTGACTGGAACGGTGCTGGCGCTCACTGCAATTACAGGTACATGTCAAGAACCAATTGATATGTTTCATCTTTTGATATTTCTTTTGATTCACAGAACTAAAATGCTAATTGTTTCAGTACCAAGTCAATGAGGGAAGATGGCGGTTACGATGTTATCTTGAAGGCAATCGAGAAATTGGGACTGAGACACAAAGAACACATTGCAGCTTATGGTGAAGGCAATGAACGTCGTCTCACCGGAAAGCATGAGACTGCTGACATCAACACTTTCTTATGGGTAAACTAATTAATAACATTGCAGTTTTTTCGAATAAAGTGTCGAATTACAACAACTACTTAGACCTCTGAATGTCAAATTACAACCAAAAATTTGGGATTTATTTTGTTTTAACATGTTGAATTTAGGGTGTTGCAAACCGTGGAGCATCGGTTCGTGTTGGACGTGAGACAGAGAAAGAAGGGAAAGGATACTTTGAAGACAGAAGACCAGCTTCGAACATGGACCCTTACATTGTCACTTCCATGATTGCAGAGACAACAATCCTCTGGAAACCTTGATGATCAGATTAATTACATCTTAGAGCTTCACTCAATAGTGTCGGCTTGCAAGATTCAGATTTTTTTGTGTGTTTTTAATCAAAGCATTGTCTCAGAATAAGTCAAGAATTGCTGCTCTATGTTTGGTTTTTAACTTTTTATTATTTTCCATCTGTTGAAAGCTCTCTCTGTATTATAGTGAATAAATATTAAAGGGCTGATGATTCATCATTATCATTCTATAAAATGCTTTTACATCGAAAAGAAAATATTGAGGAGCCAAGCAGTATTGGTACAATTTAACTCCGGACATTCAGTTCGGATGACTCTGAAAAAAGTAGTAAATAATAGTTACTGAAGAAAGTTTTGTTCGGTTCGGTTTTGTTCTATTTCTTTTGGTTCTAGAAATGTGATAACCAATAGATGCTTATTAAAATTTGGTTTAGTTCCAATTTCAAAAAAGTAGAATTGAATTAGTCCTAAAATGATATCATTTTGTTTTTAAATGGTTACTTTTTTCAAAAAATAACAAAAAATAACTAAATACTTAAAAAAGTAAACAAAAAAGTTTTAGTACTATCCGGCAAAACTAAAGTTAATTGGTAAAAGTTGCTTTTATGGATAATACGATTTTCTCTCTCATCTTCTCGTTTCTTCTAACGTTGTGGTAACAGTCGCTGGTCCTTGACGGTTTTGTCAGACGATCATCACAAAATAACTGCTAGTGTTGTTCCTTTATGTATCATTTGTGTTTGTCTCCCTAAATTTCTTACGGAATGTTTTGTTTGTTTTCGACATCTTCTCACCATATAGACAACATGCGTAAACATTTACCATTGTAGTCACATGTTATCCATTATCTCAATTCACTTATGGTGCGATACATTGGGCAACGTTTTGGTATTTTTATCGAGATTAATTTTGATCATGATGGTTTTCATCTTCTCGACTTTGTACGAACCCATCTTCTGTAGGCGTCTCGAAGATTAATTAATCTTTTTACAGATTTGGTGATGAAACTACGACCACCACGGAAACCACCATGGAATCAATATAGAAATGATGGAGAGAAGAGTAAAGTGAAAATCATACAACGATTAAAGTCATTCAAACAAGCATAGTGGTCTTACTACAACCAAGGAAAAGTATATCTCTTTCTTTATGAGATTTCTGATCACATTGAAAGTTTCGCGATGTAATAGATGGATCGCAACCTTTGGCTTTCGAATGCATAACAGGATGAAAATATTTCCTAAGCAAGAATGCCACCAAAGATTGACGAACAAAACGAATATCAAGAAAACAGAGTGTAACTTTTTTGTTGTATCTTTACAAATTTCCAAAGCTTGTTGTAATTTCATTGCGAATAATGTAATATTTGATTCTTCTTAATAAAAGTTGTGTTAGACAGAAAAAAGTGTTTTAGTACTAACTAATTTTGGTTTCTATATGGTAACTTTCAGTTTTCAGAATCAAAACAAGAACCGAAGTTACCTAAAAATTAGAACAAAATGGAACTAATACCAAACTGAGAACCAAAGTTATTTAAAAATTAGAACTGAATGGTTTTTTGATCGGAACCGAACCAAACCAGAATTTTATCAGTTCGGATTGGTTTTTTGGTTATGATTATTATGCCAAGGGCTAGTACAATTATTGGAAACTCTGGTAGGCTTTTTATAAATGGTATGGGTACGAGAGGCTAAACCAATTTATTTTTTAGAGTAAACAAAATCTGGTTGAGTAATTATTTTGGTTTAGTAATGAATAGTAATTCAAAGCAGTCCTATCCATTTACACTTTAGTCATATGGAGAAGTTTTACACGAATTTATTGGATAGTGGATTTTAATGGATCTAGAAATATTTATAGATATGAAAATCCATAAAAATTTCTTTGAGTTGAAATCATAAAAGGTAGATTCGAAAATCAAACAAACTAGACTGCTACATTTAGGATTTCAGAACTCATGAAATCAAGTACGTTTTTGTTCCACATTGATCACTTACGTTTTAGTTTTGTTTATTTGTTTCAGGTGATTTCTCATCTCAGTTATTTAATTCAACGTCACAACTCAAATACAAGATTAAGCTAAACATCTCTCTTGTATGCAAACACGTTCCAAAAGCCACCAAGACTTACTCTGCTATCTCGACAACATCTATCACCTTCCATGTGAGTTGAGAGAGCAAAGAAGTCACCTTCACAGTGAACAACAAGATTTTGTGGGCATGGACAACCCACACTGATCAAATACAAAAGCACCTCCTATGCAAGGGCCTTAGCAGAGGAACCAAGAATAATTAGAGCAGAAAATGCACCTAGCACTCACACCATGCAACATGAGATTGTATCTAAATAAATCTAACTAACATAATTTCGAATAGAGATTGTATCTAAATAAATCTAACATTTGTCTAAACCTATATTAACTATCTTAAATATCTTCCAACCCACAATACCGAACCCTTATAATTGGGTCAAACTTCAAAAATAACGTAGAACAATTCAGCAAAAGCTCCTTTTCAATTCAAAAAAGAGACCAGCAAGAGAAGTAAACACAAAAACCAAACTTTCAAGTAAGAATCTTGAGCTTTCCACAATCAAACTAATGTAGTTTCAAATAGAGATTGTATTTAAATTAATCTAACATTAATCAAAACCCTTATTAACTACACCCTTTATTTCTAAAAAATTGAAGTTTTAAGATGATCACACATATTAAAAAAGTTTTTGAAATGTTATTTTTATCCTTATTTATTGCAAAAAAGTGCAAAGAAACATGTGAATCATTAATGAAAACAAAGAACTCAATGAGGGTAAGACTAGAAATATTAAACCAAATATGCATTAAAAATGGAAAACATTAATCTTTTTGAACAAATTTTTTTTGTAAAGCATCAATCTTTTTAGGAACGGATTTTCTTTCAATTTTCATGGAAGCTCAAAAATTCCAAGAATCGGTAATGTCCATCAAACTCAAATTAGGGATTTTTCATGTGAGATTTTGGCTTGCTTTATGATGAATATTGATCGTGTAACTTGATTAGGGCTTGAAATTACAAGATTTTTGGGAGAAATTTGAAAATTTGGGAAGTTAGGTTGAAGGTTGTGGATATTTAAGAAATTTGGGAAAAATTCATGAAAAAGTGGTTTGACGTGCTTCTTTCTTGTCTTTATTGCCATTACTGAGGGTTCAATGTTTGAAAATTTTATTCTAAACAATCCATCACCTTCACTTAAGAATTCTCAAGGTTTTGATTTCAAAAGGTTGAACACAAACAATTTTGAGGATTTTTGTGAATTGATGGGATGTCATGTTTGTTCACATGGTGGTTTGAGATTGAATTGAGGTTATGATATTGACTTTGATCCTTTAAAATTCAATCCTCATACTTTGGCATTAGTTTTGTTCTTTTGATGTTGTGTAGGTACAATGCCGTCTAAAACTCGGAAACTCTAACCTAATAAAGGCAAAAAGAAAGCACCAGCTGACACAACAAAATGAGCAGAAAAGCGTCATGTCTTCAAACCCAAAATATCAAGGAAGAAAACAGGTAATGCTTGAGAGGAGGAACCAAACTTACCACCAAATCCAACATAAGAGCCTCTGATGTTGAGTTTGTGGAGGAAGAGAAAGCGGATCTCTAAGTGTTTAAGAGTATTACCCTACATCCTTCCTGCTTCCTCCAAAACACCATACTCAAATCCCTGGTATAAATATTATGACGTGATGGAGATTCTTAAGAACATGGAGCTTGATAAGTTTGCAACTCTCCACAACCCTATCTACCATGTGATTACACACAAGTTCTTCGCCATAGTTCAACTTGTCTATAATAACCAGCGAAGACTCAACCCAGACACTAGATATTTGACGTTCTAGGTGAACAAGCATGCTTACCGGCTTGCTATTATCGACATTTTCTGCATTGGGTTTGGATATCATGGGAATCTAAAGTACAAAAGTTTTCAGAAAAGCAAAGGGTTTTAGAGCTTGATTGCCACTAAGAGCACATCCAGAAACCCGAATATGACATTAATATGGCATCTTGCATTCCACATTGTAGCCAAATTCTTTGCCAACATCTTCTTTGCCCCTAAGGAGAGTGGATCCGTTAATAAATCAGAGTTGTGTATGTTTTTTCATAAAGTGAAAGAGCATTGATTTAACGTGTGAGAATGGACACTATCTCATTGTCTATCTACATAATCTTGAGAAAAATGTTGGACGCCTATTTGCCTAAAATTTGGTCACTATAAGGAGAAAAGCACAGACAGAAAGGTACATGGGAGGCTTACTTACTCCTATTTGTAAGTACGTTGGTGTACCTACAACGCATCACTAGCAAGAGCAGGTAATTCACTATATTGATCACCAATATCTTATCTGCAACAAAGTTTTAGAGAATACAGGTGAACGCTACAAATACATTTCTATGACATGGACATAGAGGGTTAGGCATTTGAAAAGACCAACATCTTATATAGTAAAAATGTTCGATTCGAGTACTACAACAAGCCCTCCGCTTCCTCAACTACACGTCAAATGCCCAACCCTCTTGTGTCCACCTTTGATGCAGATACTTCCAATCTTCCCCACTTGAGGACAAAATCTAAAACACCTAAAGAGAAGGTCTTTTATGATGCTTAATAAATCTAACGCAAGATTAACAAACGAGCCAAAAAATAGATAGATTAGTTGAGGTGAAATGCTGAGACGAATAAAGGAGAGATAGTGGAGTATGATGAAGAGGATGAAGAAGATGACACAACCACTGATGACGCGAGGAAAGATGATGATGACAAGGAAAAATCCTCAGACGACGATCCATAGTAAGGGAAATCTTCTCCGGAGACAAGGTACCAATTTCACCACTTTGTACATATTTTTTTTTTGTAATTGCTTTGATTTGTTAAGGTCATTTTTGTGGTTTTGTTCCCTCAGCGAGACAGTGAAGAGTAAATTCTAGGGAGGTGACCGGTTGCTAACGTTTAATTGAGTTATTCTGCTTATTTCTGTTGAGCCATTGCATTGCATAAAAACTATAAAAAATTAGAATAATCCAAAAAGTAATCATGTAATTGTATTTGAATTATAGTGTCTAGAAACATAGATTGCATTGCATATGCAAAGGGAGCAATGATAGAATTACCTTAATGGGAGATTAGCTAAATACTTAGAAAATGACTTTGTTAATGAATGTATTTTTCGCTTGAACATCGCTTCCTCGAACTTGTAAACTTTTGCTTTGAGTTTTTGAATTTAAAACTAGTTGAATTGATGATACTTGCTTGATTAGTTGCAATCCTCGTATTTAATAGACTTAATGAATCTTAGTTTTCGCCCTTATAGGCTTTAGATGCAAGACTATGGTTACCAAATACACACATGGATTTCCTTTATTGCTTTGCCACCCTTATTAGTCCAAGTGAACATTTTCATTTTCAAATGGTTCCCCAACCTTAAGCTTTATGATTTCTTTTTAATTTTTTTTGTAAATTGATTGAGTGAAGTATTAGAATATGGGCTTCCAACTCAAAAAACAATTGACAATGAGTTAAAGAGGCCCATATCTTATATATAATTAAGAGAATCTCTTTCAACTTTAGTTGTGGAACATTATTCCCTAATATGAAGTCTCTTATTATGATGTTCATATATGTAAAATCTTGAAAACATAGGAACGACAATTATTGGCTTCTATATTTACTAGTATAGAGAATTATCACAGCTACCTTTGGATGAGTTGACAATTCATTGTGATTTGGGGTTTTAGATACTTATTACAAAAAACAAGAATCAATTCAAATCTTAATTCCACTAAAAGAATACAAAGTATCCCAACAATTGCTTTTTACTTGTGCCAAAACATGAATCGCAATCTATACAATAAAAACTCACGAGTTAGATTCACTTTGACTAGTTGCACTAGTTACAGTATTTTAGTATATATTCAAAAATATGTAATTTAATACAAGGGAGTCTACACAATTCCATAAATCACCAATCAAAAGCTTTTCTTTTTTTGGTTTGGTCGACAATATCGATCATAACTTTATATTTCTTTATTCTAAAGTAGAATCAAGTGGGTTGGGTGTCATGATTTTTTGTTAAATAAGATATTACATTATTAAGAAAGTATGCAAATGGGTGTAATTATTAAAGTGTGATACTACTATCCACCGAGGTACAGAACAATGTACTTGTGTTTTGTATGACTTTTGCCAAAACTTAGGAATTACTTTTCGTCATTAAAGTTAGTAATGTCGTTATGCTTAGTTTAAGAACTTAATGCGTCATTAAACACTAGTGAAAGTAGAGTCATGAATATCCCATTCACATTAAATATCACAAATATCAAAAAACGTTTATTTTGACTTTTCTTTATGTATATTTTATCGATTGGTTCGAAGGTAGTCACGAACTTCGATGCATGACAGTGCCCGTGACGAGCGTTAAGTTGTTCCCACCTAATAGTCCACCATCCTCCGTCCTTGGAATTCAGTCTTTTATTTGTTTTTTTAATTCTTAAGAATATTCGATATTATCTTCAATTTGATTTGTACAATTATTTATCACAAAATCTTATCAATCTACTACCTTGACAAATTCAATCTCCGATACACATGCCGAATATTGTTATTTGTAATTATTAAATTATAATTTTCCAACTCAAAATTAATGAGTAGAAAGACTTATATCTTATATATATATTAGTTAGGATCTTTTTCGATATATGATGTGAAATTATATTTTATACGTCTGATTTCCGATGTGAGATTATATTTTCAAATACGTCCAACTTTCGATGTGAGATTATATTTTCTAATACATCTCCTCAAGATGATGATTCTTTGGTCATTGATCTCGATGTGTTTAGGGATCGACACCATTAATTTTGGATATGGCTCATTGATAATTGGATCAATTTTGGATCGAATCGGGTTGGACAACGTGGATCGTTGCCTCTGATATCAATGAGTGGAGAGACTCATATCTTATATATACTCTCTCTGTTTTTAATATTTGACGTTTTAGCTTTTTTACACATATGAAGAAATCATTAATTATTTAACTTTTACTAAACAAAATATGTTTTATCACAAATTCCAAAATAATTTAGCCAATCACAAATCAATATGCAGAATTTCAGTAATCAAATTGTATAAAATTCTTAAAACATCAACTAAAATGAAACAATTTTTTTCTAAAACATCAAGTATAACTAAACGGAAGGAGTATTAGTTATAATATTTTCCAACTTCCGATGTGTGATAACATTCCCTAATAATAATTATATCACCAAAAATATGAAATTTACTAATACTTTAAATTTATTGAATACTCCACTGTTTTATTTATTATTAATTATTTTTATTTTTCCTAAGCAATATGTTTTATCACAAATTTTAAAATAATCTAATCAATTATAAATTAATCTGCAGAACTCAAACAATCAAAAATACTAAATAATCTAATCAATTATAAATCAATCTGCAGAACTCAAACAATCAAAAATACTTAAAAAGCAATAAATTTTGTATATAAATCTTAAAATATTAACTAAAATAAAACAAATTATTTTTCTAAAACATGAACTAAATGAAGAAGAGTAAGACATAAAGGTAAATCATAATAAGCTAAGAAGTTTTAAAAAACAAAAAAAATGAGCGAGAAGGAGAGAGAAGTTAGGGTTCAGAATGTTGGCCATGATACGATGATGGAGGAAGTGGTTATGCAACCTCCGTCAAATGATCCACCGGACAAACGAATGAGTAGGGCTGCAAAGGTTCAAGGAAGTATTGGAGGGGGAATGGTGAACCCAAAGGATGTGTTGTCTGCAGATTATGTGAATGAGAAAGTCACGTTATCTTACCCGAATGGTGAGGATGGTGAGGCGGTTGTTTTAATACCGGCTGATGTGATGACGGTAATGGAGGGTTTGTGGAAACGGTGCATAGTGGTGAAAGTGTTAGGGCGGTCAGTGACGTTGCCGGTTATGTCTCGCAAGTTGCAAGAGCTATGAAAGCCAAAAGGAAGTATGAATGTTGTAGACTTACCAAGACAATTTTTTTTGGTGCGTTTTGAGGTGGAAGAGGAGTATCTTAATGCTCTAACTGGTGGACCTTGGAGAGCTTTTGGAAGCTATTTGATGGTACAAAATTGGTCTAAAGAGTTTAATCCTAGGTGCGATGACATAACTAGAACTCCGGTATGGATCAGGTTGTTGGATATTTCAGTGATAATGTATCATGACGCATTGATTCTAAAGATAGCTGAAGGCATTGGGAAACTTTTACGTGTGGATCTTACAACTCTCTCTTTTGAGTGCGGAAAATATGCTAGGGTTTGTATTGAAGCTACTCTTCGAATGCCGTTGAAGGGTTCGATCATGGTTAATGGTGAATGTTTCTTTGTTGATTATGAGGGATTAGCAACAATATGTTCAGGCTGTGGAATGTATGGACACTTGATCCATGCTTGCCCACAACGAGTAATTGAGAATTTTGCTAAATCGACAATAGGTGGTGTAGGGGAGAAACCCACAGAGAAAGTGGTAAAGGATAGTGTGGTGGATAGTGAAGGCTTTACGACGGTTAGATATGGTAGGAGACAACCGGAGAAGTCGATCGCTGTGGCCGGAAGAGTATTAAATTCTCCAAAGGATAATTCGGGAAAGAATGAGATTAGAGGATCTACCTTGAAAGAAAAGGAAAGAAATCCCGTAACTAGTCCACAGATTTTTGGGAGGAATAACTCTAATATCCCGTTAATGGTGGGTTCGAATAAGGTCAATTCATCTAATAAATTCAGCATGCTTCAATCAAGTGATGTTGAGGACACACAACAGATTGATGACGTGAGGGAGGAGAATGATAAGGAAAATTTGAATGGGCCACTTCAGAAGACTTTTAGCTCATTGAATTCTTATAATGGGCCTATGGAAAGGGTTCAGAACTTGTTTAGAGATGCACTTAAAGAGAAGAATTTAAATGGGCCGGGATTGACACATAAATTCAAAGCATTAAAGAAAAAGCCCAAGATAACTCCTAATAGACATTCACGTGGTTTGTTTTTTTGTTCAGCAAGAGAAGAAGTCGAATTATCATCGGCTGGGAAGAGGTTACGTACGGAAAAAGAAATAGTTGGGAGGGTTCATGACTTTGGGAATTATTCAAAAGAGTCAATGGGTTTGGAAGGTGTTGTAAGGAATGAAGGGATAGTAAGTCAAGTGGGAGTTTCGGATTTGATGGCTCCGTTGTCAAACATGGGCAAGTCTCTGAGTATTGTCGATACGGTGGAGCCAAGGTCAGAGGGTGAAGATTCTGTTCAGGCCTGATGGTTCACCCCGGTGATTTGATGTTCTTCTCTTTTTGTAATGATGATGATGATGAATCTCATGTTTTGGAATTGCCGGGAGGCTAAGAAACCCACTTTTAGACGTTCTATACGGTATATGCTTAAACGTTTCCCGACCGATATTCTTGCTATTTTCGAGACCCATGCGGGAGGAGATAGTGCAAGACGTATTTGTCATGGACTAGGTTTTGATAATTCTTTTAGAATGGATGCGGAGGGTCATCGTGGTGGTATATGGTTGCTTTGGAAGAAGGAAATTGATACGGTTACTGTTTTAAGTTCGAATGAACAATTTTTTCATGCGAAGCTAACTTCTGGTGATGATTGTGTGCATGTGATAGCTGTTTATGCGGCGCCTTCTAGTTCACGACGAGCTGGGTTATGGTAATTACTAAATGATGCAATTGCTCTTGTTGATGGACCTCTACTTGTTGGTGGAGATTTTAATACCATAGTGAGAGTGAATGAGAGAAGTGGTGGTAATGGTCAGCTCTCATTGGACTCAGTTGACTTTGGGAATTGGATTAATAGGAACTCTCTTATTGACATGGGATTCCAAGGTTCGAGATTTACTTGGTCTCGCGGTAGAAATAGGAATTTGTTTGTTACGAAACGTTTGGATCGCTTCCTTTGCTGTGCTCATGCTCGGCTTAAGTGGCAGGAAGCATCTATGCGACATCTACCTATGCTTTCATCAGATCACAATCCGTTGTATTTACAGCTTGTACCGGACAGAACTTGTGACCCGTCATGACGTCCATTCCGCTTTGAAGCTGCGTGGATTCAGCATCATGGGTTCAAGGATCTGATTCGAGATTCATGGAACTCGAATATATCTACACCCCAAGCTTTGGTTAAGCTCCAATCTGCTTTACGCAAATGGAATCGAGATGTGTTTGGGGATGTTAAGAAGAAGAAAGCAAATCTATTTACCGAATTGCAACTTGTTCGAGATAGTATCATTGCTTCTCTGCCGAATGCTTTATTTGAGGAAGAGTTTGCCTTAACTCAGGCTTTGGATGATGTTCTAAAACAGGAGGAAATGATTTGGTTCCAGAAGTCTAGGGAAAAATGGATTGTTGAAGGAGATCAAAACACATCTTTTTTTCCACACTAGTACTATAATACGAAGAAAACGTAATCGTACTGACATGCTTAGGAATGATGATGGGCATTGGATTATGGAACCGAAAGAACTAGAGGATCTGGTTGTCAATTATTATTCACGGTTGTATTCTACTCGAGATTTGAATGAAGTTGTTGAGAAGTTACCGAGCAATGGTTTTGTAGGTTTTACTAATGATGAATCACCTGAGTTAGAGAAACCTTTCACAACTCTTGAAGTGGAGGTTTCTATGCGGAGTATGAGTAATTTTAAGGCCCCGGGACCTGATGGGTATCAACCCGTGTTCTACAAGTCTTGTTGGGATATTGTAGGGACCTCGGTGATCAGGTTTCTGTTGGATTTTTTTGAGTCTGGTGAGATTCCACCTGGAACTAATGATGCTCTTGTTGCTTTAATCCCGAAGATGGATAAACCAGAGCAAATTTCTCAGTATCGTCCTATTAGTTTATGTAACATCTTATTTAAAATCATAACTAAGGTAATGGTTGGACGTATGAAGAAGATTATATCAAAGCTAATAGGACCAGCTCAATCCAGTTTTATTCCCGGACGTTTAAGCACGGATAATATCATTATAGTCCAAGAAACAGTCCATTCTATGCGAAGAAAGCAGGGTAAGAAAGGGTGGATGTTACTTAAATTGGATCTTGAGAAAGCATACGATAGAATTCGTTGGGATTTCTTAGAGGACACATTGTAGGCTGCAGGGTTTTCTGAGAAATGGGTTAATTGGATCATGAAGCTAGTGTGTGGACCGAGGATGAACATTCTTTTGAATGGTGAGAAGACAATGGCTTTTCAACCAGAACGAGGACTTCGACAAGGTGATCCCCTCTCACCTTATTTGTTCGTTCTGTGTCTTGAACGTCTTTGTCATCTTATAGAGACATCTGTTGCGGAGAAGATGTGGAAACTGATTTCTCTCTCGAGAGGAGGACCAACTTTATCTCACATTTGTTTTGTGGATGATCTTATCCTTTTTGCGGAGGCCTCGCTGTCTCAAATCCGAATTATAAGGACAGTCCTGGAACCTTTTTGTGAAGCCTCTGGACAGAAGATTAGTCTTGATAAGTCAAAGATTTTCTTTTCCAAGAATGTTCCTCGTGATATTACAAGAGAGATTAGTAGTGTTAGTGGAATTCAGATTACACAGGATTTGGGAAACTATCTGGGTCTTCCTGTTCTCAATAAAAGAATAAATCGTGAAACTTTTAATCCGGTAGTTGAGCGAGTCGCTTCAAAATTATCAGGATGGAAGGGACGATGTTTGAGCAGGGCGGGAAGGTTAACACTAACAAAGTCGGTCCTCCAGTCCATTACGATTCATTCAATGGCTTCAGCTCCATTGCCATTATCAATACATAAAGCTCTAAATAAGATCTCTCGGTCCTTTTTATGGGGCAGCACAAGCACGCAACGAAAGCAACACCTAGTTAATTGGTCAACGGTTTGTAAGAGCAAACGTTTGGGTGGGCTTGGTGTTCGCAAATCACATGACATGAACACGGCACTATGCTTTCTCTTTACCTTTTGGTTTTCATAGATTAGAAAGTGCTCCAGAGTGTGTGGAGTCGATTTTGTTAGCCGATATTTCTGGTTGTATCGAACATAGACAAGTTTCGACATGTTATTTTAAGTTATGAATAAAGCTTTGGGAGGGCTTTTCCTCCCATTTTACGACCAAAAAAAATAAGCTGAGAAGTTTTTTTTCAAAACGAAAATTTGCAATAACAGAGGAAACTTAATTTCAAAAAAAATAAAATAACAAAGGAAACTAAGTTGCGAAATTTTGAAGAGAATGGCATTATATCATCTGTCGAGGATGGTGGTTTCGGCAATCATTGAAGTGACAACATAAGGATCTGTTGCAGTGAGCTCCTGCTCCATTCCAATCACCCTGAGCCCATTGAAATGTGTTACTACGAACACTTTATTAGTTGTGATTTGCATATAGAAGCATTAGAGACCATCAATCCAGAGACACTCACTGCAACTAAATTTGGGTCGAAGTTGACCATCACTCCAGAGATCTCAATGATCCTTTGTCAAAATAGATGATGAAATTAGCAAACATTGAAGATTTGAAGTTAGAAATAGAGCCTGATTAAAGTATGTTATTACCCCGAGAAGGTATTGAGCGACCCAGACTTGATCACTGGCATAACGGCACCAATATGATAGAGTCCACTAGTGAACTGGAGGAAGCTGGCCGCAGAGAAACTCCTCTGCTGGCAAAAAAGTCTATTTATAATGGAGAAGGGAAACAAGTTCCACTGGTTTAACCGAGCTAGGGCCTCGTCCACAAACTCACAATCTAACTACCAAATTTTCTAATACTGACTCTTCGCTATTTATATGAAATGCAATGTAAAAAGATCTGCAACAGAATGTATAACAACACAACTGTTACACGTGACAATTTCCAGAGAATAAAATAAATACCTAAACTTCCTTACCATTCTCTTTTGGTGCTTGAATCTCTGGTTTATGTTGATTCTGTTTACGCACGTAGGCTCTAAATGACTTATCATTACCCCCTGGGAGAGACGGAGTTTGTCATCAAGCGGATATCCTGGAAATTGATGCTTCAAGTCTTTTGCACGTTCTTATGAGTTTTGATCCTCCGATAAACCTAGCCATCAAACTAGAGCAATCAAATGACATGCAGCATCATATTTAGTCTCAATGATCTCGTGAGGAGCCACCACCACTTTAGCCTCTTGAGTTATAGAAACTGGCAAAGGTAAAGCCACTGGATAAGCACCCTAGCATATGTTTCAACTGAGAGACATGAAACACATTATGGGCTATAGTACTTAGCTGCGAGTTTTTGACAAATACGCCTAGCAACTCACTGCTGACGGTAAGACGGAACTTCAAAAACACACAATATCCTACCTGAAATTCCAGATCTCGACAATGTTTATCAGCATTGTTCTTCATAAGATCTTGAGCATGAGTCAGATTTACTTTATTGTCTCTCAGAACACTATCACGCTCAGTCAAGGATGCTGCCATATCAAAATTTGATGTAGAACCTTGCTCAAACTGCAGCAAATTAGGTGGATCTCGACCATAAACCACCTTAAAAGGAGTACACTTTAAGGCTATATAGAAACTAGTGTTGTACCAAAGTTCAGCCTAAGACAAAATTTTTTGCCAAGTCTGGGGATGAGAAGAAGTAAAATCAAGTGCAATATCTTCCAAATATGATCCGAGAAAGGAATAGGTTGCAGTAACCCCGCAAGAGACAAAGTAGAATACTTGTGAGTTTGGGAAATCAGAACATACTTTTGAATTTGTTTCTTCATACCAGTTCAATGAAACATAGACTGTACATGTTTCACTGTCTTCTAAATCCCTGAATGACCGCCCATTTTACTAGCGTGACACTCTTGGATAATGAGTTTGATATGACAAGAAAAAGGAGGTATGACCAATCTGCGTTTGTAAAGTAGTCTATTATCAACCAAAGAGTAATGATGGTTGGTTGCAGAACAGAATGCAGTTCAGATATCAACTTCTGAAAACCAGAGTTATTGTCAATCTCCTGATAAAGTTCTTGTGACTGCAAGTTAGAAGGAATAGCAAGTGCCAAAAGTAAGACAGTCGAAGAAGAAAACTGATGCTTAACAATCCAAGAAAGGCCATCTGCAGCCTGATTATCACAACCAGCTTTGTACTCAATATCGAATTCATAACCCAAAATGCGAGTTGACCAAAGTTGATAATCCAATGTGACTTCACGTTGTTCTAATAGGTACTTGAGACTCTTTTGTTTACGCACTTAGGCTCTTAATGGCCTATCATTACCCCCTCGATGAGACAGAGCTTGTCCTCAGGCGGATATCTTGAAAAATGATGCTTCAAGTCCTTCGCACGTTCCCATGTGTTTTGATCCTCCGATAAACCCAGCCATCGAACCAGAGCAGTCAAATGACCTGCAACATCATATTTAGTCTCAATGATCTCGTGAGAAGCTACCACCACTTTAGTCTCTTGAGTTATAGAAACTGGCTAAGGTAAACACCCTAGGTGAGCACTTAGCATAGGTTTTAACTGAGAGACATAAAACACATTATGGATTTTAGACTCAGTTTGTAAGCGAAGGCGATAAGCCACAACACAAATATGTTCCAGTATCTCATATGGGCCATAGTACTTAGCTGCAAGTTTTTGACAACTACGCCTAGCAACTGAATGCTAAAGGTAAGCACGAAGCTTCAAAAACAGATGATCTCCCACCTAAAATTTCAAATGTCTTAGATGTTTATCAGCATTGTTCTTCATAAGATCCTGGGCACGAGTTAGATGTACTTTATGTATGAATGGAAGCTTAATCTTATTGTATATCAACTATAGAGTACTTATACACAATACAGAGACCTAGGTTTTATACATAAATTTTTACAACCGTATCCTTTCCATATCTGTCATACGCCCCCACAAGATGGAGGTACCCTTGTAACGCCAATCTTGGAAAAGAGATATTCAAATCTGGGTCGTGATAGTGGTGTGGTCAGTCCATCGGCAAGTTGATCCTTGGTTGAAACATGTGTAACCCGCAAGGCACCACTCCGAATATTATCGCGAACAAAGTGGTAATCCAATGCTATGTGCTTCATTCTGGAATGGAAAATCGGGTTAGCACAAAAGTATGTTGCTCCAATGTTATCATACTAGTTGATCGGTGTGGTTGGGAGTTGTACATGGAGCTCGTTGAGTAGTGAACAGACCCATCGAACCTTTGAAGCTGTGTTTACAACTGCACAGTATTCCGCTTCCATAGATGACTGTACCACACCATTTTGTTTCTTCGTTGACCAAGATATGGACCAAGTATACTATATAAGCGTTGGTGGAAACGAAGTCTTCAGCATCTCCAGCCCAGTTTGTGTCTGAGTAAGCTTGTAACGAGAGTGGTGAGTTTGATTTGAGAAAAATAACATGAGTCATAGTACCAGCTAAGTAGCGGAGAACTCGTTTGGTAGCTTGCCAATGTAGATCCGTCAGAGCGTGCATGAATTCAGATAGTTTGTTGACAGCATAGCTTACATCTGGTCTGGTTAATGCGAGATACTGAAGACTACCAATCACTTGCCTGTACTCTCGTGGATCATCAAGCTTTGTTCACGATGAAATAGTAAGGTGAGGATGAGGAGCCATTGGTGTGGAGAGAGGGCATGCCTCATGCATATTTGTCTTGTGAAGGAGATCAATTATATATTTGCGTTGCATCAAATGCATTCCCGCTTTTGTTCTGGTAACCTCAACACCAAGGAAAAAGGAGAGCTCACCAATATCTGAGTGAAAACCTCTGTGCAAGTGTGTTAATGACCTCTTGAACCACCTTTGTTTTGTTCCCTGTGATCACAATATCGTTACCATAAACCATAATATAGACCAACAGATCATGTGTGTGGAGAACAAAAATAGATGTGTCTGCCACTAAATTGACAAACCCCATGGCGATGAGAAAAATTTTCAACTCTTCATACCACATATGTGGCGCCTGCTTTAAGCCATACAATGTTTTTCTCAGTCGACACACGTGGTGAGGTCTATCTTTGTCGATAAAACCCGGTGGTTTCGAGACATATACTTCATATGTAAGAGTGCCTTGTAGAAAGGCATTGTTGATATCAAGCTGTTTGATAATCCAGTTTTGGCTGACTATAACTTCTAAGACCAAACAAATCATGGTGGACGTAACCACTGGGCTAAACGTCTTAGTGTAATCAACACCATATGATTGAACAAACCCCCAAGCAACTAACCTAGCTTTATGACGAGCAATTTCACCTGTGGGTTTATATGTGAAAAGGCATTTGGTAGAGCACATTTTGATTTGGAGCCAACGGGACCAGATCGTATGTGTGATTCCTGACAATTGCATTGAACTCACTTGTAGCCACTTCTCACCATTTATCAACTGAGAGCGCTTGCGTTATTGTTCTTGGTTCTGTATTAGATTGTTGTAGAACAAGTGCCAAGAGATTCAACCTTTGAGTGGGTTTTTTGATTCGATTCTTCCCACGAGTGCGCATATGCAGATTCTCCATTAGCGGTGGCTGAGTTGTTGGAGACGGCGAAAAATTATCGATGGTGAGCTTAGAGACTTGCTGGGTCGAGTTCATTACTACCATCTTATTTGGGCATATTCTTGTTGTTGGGCCTGTTTAGTACTCAGTGAAGGCTGAACTAGTGGGCCAGATGCTGAATATTGGCCCAGATCCGTTATTGGGTCTGTACATTCTTCGCTGGGTGATGAAGAAGACGAAGCAGGGGATGCCATTGTTGCCTGTGACAAGAAGTTTGGTGGAGAAGCTGAGCACAAGGGCGGCGGTTCCTACAAAGCTGAGATGCGCGGATGATTAGGTCGAAGCGGTATGATTGTTGCAGCAGGTATAGTGACATGATTTGTGTCTTATTTCTCTGGTTATGTCGATTTAGCTTGGGCAAAAGGAAATGATGATTCTTCAAATTGAATGTGTCTGGAGGTGTAGATTCTCCCAGATTGTGATTCAAGATAGTAATACACACTCTAGGTGAGAGAGTAGCCAAGAAAGACACAGTCAGCAGACTTTGGTTTGAGTTTTTGTTTGGTATATGGTTTTAGCCATGGAAAACACATACACCCAAATATTCGGAGCTTGAGATAGTTTGGTTCCTGGTGGAATAGAGCAGCATACGGTGAGGAATTGGCAAGGACTAGTGTCGGCATCCGGTTGATAAGGTACACAGCTGTACCAAATGCATAGGGCCAATAGCTTGTTAGTACTGAAGCTTGGCTAATTAAGGTGAGGCCTGTCTCAACGATTGTCTATGTTTTCTTTCAGATATTCCATTATGCTCTGGTGTGTGTGGAGGAGAGGTGAGGTGACTAATCCTGTGAGTAGTTAGATATTCTTTCATGGCGATATACTAGCCCCCACTATTCGAGAAAAGGGTTGTGATTTTTGTTTGGAAGTGGTTTTCAACAAGGGATTTAAACTGAGTGAATGTGTGTTGAACTTTGGATTTATATTTGAGGGGATAAAACTAGGTATATCGAGTGTGGTGGTCAACGAAGATGAGGTAGTATTTGTATGAGTCAATGGAGATAATGGGAGAAGTCCATACATCACTGTAAACAATTTAAAGTGGAAGATTTTTGTGAAAAAGAGAGTTTATGGCTTTTATTAATGAGGCAATCAGCACAAGTAAATTGTTTTTGAAGGGAATGTGAAACAGGTAAAGAGAATCTCGAAACAATGGAGCTTAATAGAGGTGCAGCCGGGTGATCGAGTCTTGAATACCATGACTTGAGAGTAGTTATGGGGGTTGGTGATACGAAGTAGGTGATGATGGGTAAGGGAAGCTTCGGTCACTCATACAATTTATTCTTAGCTTTACCGTGGAACAACAAGGCCCCCGTGATCAGATCCTTCACCTGAAAGGTAGCAGGAAAAAATTCCGCATAAACTTGATTAGTGTTACATAATCTGTAAATTGACAAGAGATTTTTATTGACATAAAGAACTTCTTGCAGTTTGAGAGGACGAGTTGGAGTGAGAAGAGGTGTTGAACCAATATGGGAGATTGGAATCGCATACCCATCAGCAATTGTAACCTCCTCGCCTCCGATGTATGGCTGATGTAGAGATAGGTTATTGAGATTGGAAGTTAAGTGGTGTGTAGCTCCGCTATCCACCACCCAATTGTTAGGATTATATGACTGTGTAGTAGCCATATGTGCTCTCGGTTGCCAAGATGTGGATGGATTATTCATTGGCTGCATCTGTGCTTGTCCACCAACCATCTGAAGCTGAGAGCATCTTCTTGCACTGTGTCCAAACACACCACACAACTGACATTTCTCTTGATATCCTCGAGGTCTTGGTTTTGATTTTGATAGTTTTATGTGTTCTGTGACTACCAGTTGGGAGCTTGTTGTTGCCAGGCTTGTTGATTGCGGTTGTTATTGCCATAAGTGTTATTACCCTGATTGTTGTAGGACTTGTTGTTGTTATGAGAATTAGACCCACGGTAAGCTACAATATTTGCAGAAAGAGGGACAGCAGAGATCACTTGAGTGGCATGCAGCTTCAACTCATGGTTAATGAGTTTCTCGTGGAACTCAGTGAGAGTTAGTGGTGTATCTCTACCTTCAACTTGGTCCACCACTGTCTTATAGTCCTCGGTAATTCCTTCTAGAATGTAGTCAATCTTGTTTTCATGGTCCAATGGTTTTCCTAGATTTGCTAGTTGATCAAATCAATTTATGAATCCTTGTACATACTCATCAATGTTGCGATTTCCTTTGGTCCAGGTTCTGAGTTGTTAACGAATCTATTTAAGATGGCCTCTGTTGGGTCTTGCGTAGGTTGAGAAAAGGGTTTACCAGATCTCTGCAGATGTGGTGGTTGTGGATAGAATGGGCTGAATATTGTTGCTTATAGCTCCTAGTAAAGAGCTATAGATCAGTCGATCTTGGCGTCTCCACACGTTGAATGCAGGGTTGGGAATAGCACCTATAGGAGTAGTGAGGGTGGCTGGTGGAGACGGAATAGATCCATCGAGAAAGCCGGCTAATTCGCAGCCATCAAGGGGAGTGTGGATTTGTCTTGACCACATAAGTAAATTAGAGGAATTGAGTTTCGTCACATTTGTTATGTTGACATTCGTGAGAGTCAGGGTATCGAAGATAGTTAGAGTCTCAACAGGAAGAGCAGTTTGCTGGTTGGCCATTGAGAGAGATCAGAATTTTGAAGTATTAGGTATCGTTAGAGCTTTGATACCATCTATGAATGGAGGCTTAATCTTATTGAATATCAATTACAGAGTACTTATACACAATACAGAGACCTAGGTTTTATACATAAATTTACAACCGTATCCTTTCCATATATGTCTATACTTTAATATCTGTGAGAACACTATCACGCTCAGTCATGGATGCTGCCATATCAAAATTTGATGTAGAACCTTGCTCAAAATGCAACAAATTTGGTGGATCTCGACACTGAACCACCTTAAAAGGAGTACACTTCAAGGCTGTATTGAAACTAGTGTTGTACCACAATAAAGCCCGAGAAAAAAATTTGTGCTAAGTCCGGTGATCAGAAGAAGTGAAACACCGCAAGTAAGTTTTCAAACACTAAAGTAGCACCTCTGTTTGTTCATCAGACTGAGAGGTGAAAGGCAGTGCTAAAGCGAAGTGTTATGCCTACAAAACAAAAATAGCCTCTCCAAAAATCACTAAGGAACACCTTGTCCCTCTCAGATGGAATTTGATTTTAGATAGCCATGAAGCCGAACAATCTCAGAGGTAAAAACCCGACCGACACTGTATATACTTAGTCAGTGTACAACTACAAGAATAACATTGAAACTGTTGGAGGTGGGTAACCTCTCAATGAAATCAAGTGCGATATCTTCCCAAATCTGATCTCGAAAAGGAATAGGTTGCAGTAACCCCGCAGGAGACAAAGTAGAATACTTGTGAGTTTGTCAAATCAGACATTCTGTGAATCTGTTTCTTCATACTAGTTCAATGAAACATTGAATGTACATGTATCACTGTCTTCAAAATCTCTGGATGATCACCCTCTTTACTGTCATGACACTCTTGGAGAATGAGTTTGATATGACGAGAAAAAGGAGGTATAATCAATCTGCATTTGTAAAATAGTATATTATCAACCAAAGAGTAATGATGGTTGGTTGCAAACCAGAAAGTAGTTCAGTTATCAACTTCTGAAAATCAGAGTCATTGTCGATCTCCTGATAAAGTTCTTGTAACTGCAAGTTAGAATGAAAGAACACGTGACTAGCAAGAGTAGGTGACATGGCATGAAGAAAAGAATGGACCAAGTATTTGGTTCAAATGGAGGTGATGTGGCAACATCCTATTTGCTGGTTTAAAATCATTTAAGAACTTAACACCAAAGTGAAAAAACAAGAGAAGACTGCAGAAAGAAAGAAAAGGCTGACACAACCCAGATTGATACTGTGGCAGCGGAACATGAGGGAAACATAAAGGTCAACTCTGATGGTTCTGTAAGATACAGGATGCGAAAGTGAAAAGGCTTTGCGACAATGTGGAGGAGCAGAGCGTTTTGGAAGTGTTCCAAAGGCCAAAGAAAAGCCCTAGAAGTGCTGAGACTATTTAAGTAGTGCTTAACACTTGGAGAAAAGTTGGAATTTAAGAAAAGAAAAATGGAGAGATCCCAATTTTGAGTGTGTGCTTGGTGTGTGAAACCGAGTGTGTTAACAAGAGATACAAATCTATAGTGTTATGTGAGATAGTGAGTTCAGAGAGAGTTGCAATAGCTAAAAGTCTGTAGTATAGTGTGAGCTAGTGAGTTCAAAGAGAGTTGCAACAACTACAAGGTTGTAGTGTTGTGTGAGCTTTGGATAGTTCGGAATTGGTCAGTCACAAACCAAGTTGTGGTTGTCTGTAGAACTGAATAAATAAGATTGTATTTTGTTTATGTTACTCTTAATACAAAAGCTTAAAGTATCTCTTTGTGTTTCTGTCTTGCGTTAACCGTTGTTCTACAACCGTTCCTATTTCTGTATTTGTCTTGCTTTACAACAGTTATTCTGTTGTGTTAGTCTCAGTGATACAGCGTGTCTCCATTATGCTAGTTTCTGAAGCAACATTCTCTAGATTCTCAAATTGAGTACTGCCGAGATATATAAAGGGGTTTATGTTAAGTAACTTGTTCGTTTATTCTTCCTTTGTTGCAATTTAGGGTACGAGACTTTCTGGTTTCTTCTCTGACGAAAAAATTGTACCACATCCGATATAGATGGCATTGCCCGAAGGACTCGAACCTCATGTTCCTGTCAACTAAGACGCTCAATGACTTGAATAAGAGATGGAGGTTCAAAGTGGTTAACGTTTAAAACTATAAATATTGCTTAAGGGTCAAATAAGCCTACTTATGAAACTACAAAAGAAAATAAAAAAATCACACCTATCTTTAACATTTTGTTCTTTAATCTATGGACTTTTGTTCGTCGGCCTTGGAAAATTAAAGAGTATGCACCGCTATAATTTGTTTTAACATATTATTCTAGCAGTTTTGTTCAAACAGAGTCACCAATCAAATTTTTTATTTGTTGGGATTTGTAGAAGAGAGATGGAGTCTTATTGTGGGATTAAGCAAAGTTGTGTACATGTCTTGTGACTACTGAAGGTAGTAATGATAAATCCAGAAAGGAAAAAACATGTTTTTGGAGTTGAATGCCAACTAAAATATTTACATGCTATTCACTTTAATACCTTACTCATTTTTTATTATTATTAATAGAATCGACAAAGACCCCATCTATAATTAACTCATTTTTTCTTTCCTTTACATCAAGGAGAAAATGAAATCTGGTGACTAAAGAATGCTAAATTAACTATTACTACTCAGTCACACGTCCTCGACATTTGATTAGTCAGTTTAAAATAGCAAAAGTGGAAAAAAAAGAAATCAACAAATGTTCATCAAACTAATCTGAGAACTACAGTCAATTAAATGTCCCTTATCATATGTCAACGGATTGCAACTCGATCTCTTTGGTAGTAGACGAAATCATCGATGTTGACTTTTGGTCTACACAAATAAGTTTTCCATCTCAAAGCAGTCCGCAATAAATCTATTGACTTTTATATTTTATATATTTTTCAAAGTCTCGTTTTAATTTTCAACACAATTTGTTTTTTTGACATTCCAGCCATCTATCATGACAATATCTATTCTAAATTCTTAAAAGAATATTTAGCTTCTTCGAAATGGAAAATAATGAATACATTACTAATAATTTTCTTAAAAACTAATAATTTTCTTTCAAGTATTTTTAATAAATTACTTAATATAAGTAAACTAATGAATACTAATATATTATCATCAAAATCATTGAAATAAATTAATAAATAGAATAATATTTGTAAAAAGAGTAAGCATATATTTTATGAACAACGTACCTCTAAACGGCTTCATTGTTTTATGATATGAGTAAAGTTAAAAAAGAAAACGAAAAAACAAAAGAAAAGTATGCACACATAAAATAAAATACATCTTATATATATTAAAATTAAAGCGGGAGATACTTTTATTTTGACCGTGTTATAAACTATAGGATAAAACTACCATAAGGTTCATAACAACCCTTAAAATAGGATTAAAGTGAATTTGATTATAAATTTTTATATCAATATTTAAAATAAATAAATATCTACTAGAAAAACTTTTAAAAGCTAAAATCTAATAAAAATATATCGGGTATAAAATTGGTTATTGATTTGGTTTTGGTTTGGTTTAGATTTGGTTTTTCGGATACATAAATTTAAGACGTATTTTGGTATTTTTTCAAATTTGGTATCCTCTAATTCGGTATTATTGTTCTTTTGATTTAATACTTATTTAGGTATTTTTATTTTTCAGACATAATTTGGTTCGGTATAAAAACCAAGTTTGGGTTCAGCTATTTTTATACAAAAATTCAAATCTGAAAAGGATTTAATAAAAAAACTCTAAAAATTTAAAATTTTGTTATTGATTTGGTTTCGGTTCAGATTTGGTTTAGATTTTTAAATATATAAACTTTGAACCCATTGAGATATTTTATCGTGTTTGGTTCCTTTAATTTGGATTGGTTTTGGTTTGTGTGTATGACCTCTACAACAATATCTCGAAAACACTATTCAAAATATCAACACGAATAAAAATCTAAGTTAACATGACTGAAAAATTAATTAAATCTCATGCTATAGCGTAGGTATAATCCTAGTCTTATATATTAAAGCGGGAGGCACTTTTATTTTAGCCGTATTATAAACTATAGGATAAAATTAAATTAAAGTTCATAACCACCCTTAAAAATAGGATTAAGATGAGTTTTATTACAAGTTTTTATATAAAAATTTTAAATTAATAAAAATGTAATTAAATTTTTTTGAAAAAGCTAAAATTTAGTAAAAATATATCGGTTACAAATTTGGTTATTGATTCGATTTTGGCTCGGGTTAGGATTCAATTTTAAGGGTAAATAGATTTAGGACACATTCTGGTATTTTGTCATGATCGTTTCATCTAATTTGATATTTTTATTATTTAAATTTTAGACTTATTTGAGTATTTCTATTTTTGGATATGGTTCAGTTCAACATAGATCAAGTTCGAGTTCAAGTATTTTATATAAAATTTAAAATAAAAAAAGTAATAGAAAAACTCTAAAAGCTAAAATTTGGTTCGGGATCAGGTTCGGGTTTGGGTTTTTGGTATATATATTTAGGACCCATTTTGTTATTTTTTGTCGGGTTTGGTTCTTCTAATGCAGATCAATTTTGCCTTGGATTTTGGGCCTGTAAAATAACATATCAAAAACAATATTTTAAAATATCAACACAGTTTAAAAAGTAATCAAAACAATCAAAAATTCTGCGTTATAACGCGGGTATAATCCTAGTTATATATTATTTCAGTATCTTATATATTAAAGCGGGAGATACTTCATTTTGGCTGGGTTATAAACTATACAATAAAGTTAACATATGGTTTGTAACAACCCTTAAAAATAGTGTTAAAGTGGATTTTTAAGTATATTTTTTATAAAAAAAATTCAAAGATTATAAAGATTTAACAGAAAAAATTAGAAAAAACTAAAATTAATAAAAATGTATCGGGTACAAATTCGGTTTTGGTTCAAATTTGGATTCACTTTTCCGATTATATAGATGTAGGACCATATTCTAGTATTTGTCGCGTTTGATTCTTCTAATCCGATATTTTGGTTCTTTTGATTAAAAATTTATTTGGTTATTTTATTTTTTCGATATGGTTTGGTTCGGTATAGCTCGAGTTCGAATTCAAGTTTTTGAGTATTTTTTATAAAATTCAAATTAAAGGAAAACTAATAGAAAAACTTTGACAAGCTAAAATTTAGTTTTTGATTTGGCTCGAGTTTGGGTTCGGGTTCAGTTTCGGTGTCTTAGGTACATAGATTTATGACTCATTTGAGAACTTTGTTGAGTTTATTCCTCTAATTTAGATCGAATTTGGTTTGGGTTCGGACCTCTAAAACAACACTTTAAAAACAATATTTTAAAATATCAATAGTGGTTTAATAATCTAAATGAACACAAATTTTTTAAACAATCAAATCAAACGCAGGTATAATCCTGGTACATCATTATCAGCTGAGTAAACATAGTAGTTATAAATGTTTGAACGCTAACAATTATATAATTACATTACTTGACTTTCAACCATTGTGTGTTACGATAGCACTTATTTTATTATTGTAAACAACCACAACAACGACATAAAACATTGTATTCAATTACCTCATTATTCATATACGTTTAAGCAATATAAAGTAGTTAATATGCTTCTTGCACTCTTTAAAATCAAGCGAGTTTTTGTCGAGTTTTTTAGCCAAACGATCGAATAATTCATCGATCACACCTTCTCCGAAATGTTCTTTGAGGACTGCAGAGAGAATGGCTCTAAACATGGAAGTAATGAAGTCGTTGGATAATGGAATATCATCCATTGGATGATTTATTATCTCCATCTTCTCAATTGTGAACCTTTTGTTTTGCTTAATTTCTTTTTCTAGTTCACTAAACTGTGGAAAATACACAGGAATGCTGAACATCTCAATCTTTTCCTTGCTTATTACTCCCTACGAGGAAAAAAATATATCTTAGTGATTGTTAGTGATATCTTATGAAGAATTAATTTTAAGAAATTGTGAAGAATATCCACCATTAATTGGAAAGAGAAGAAATTCTACTCTACTATATATAAGATGTGGTCTCTCTATTAATTGCCAATAGCTTTAAGTTGGAAGTCTATAAATTAAAGTGATATCAGAGTTCAGATTGACGCAACTGATGCTAACACGACTAATTGATCTATGAGATTGGGAGTTTGAACTAACACCCACCCACATCCGAGGGACATGTGAAGAATGTCATATATTGGAAAGAAAAAGAATTCTACTATACTACATATCAGATATGATCCTCTCTACTTATCGCCAATAGATTTTGAGTTGAAATTCCATAGTCTAACAGAAACACTATATTCCCGACCGCAATAACATTGAGAAGAAACAGTCATTCTCGATGGATTCGTAACAGATACGATCCATTTGGTATATGTAGTCAGGAATTAGGATCTTGGTAAATCCGTATGAAATTTCCGATAGTTCCCGACATTAATATAGAAAAAAAAAATATGTGATCTAGGTTTCAAAAGCTGATGATGTTTGAAAAAACAAATTGTAGCTATTTGAATTAAAAAAAACTTGTAATTAAATGTCATACCGATTTGGCCATGTCCATAAGACAATCACCGATCATATCCACCACTATACCCTGCAATGTCTCAAACAAAGGGACGCCATCAGGTAAACAAAGACCTAAAAGGAACATCAATCCTCCAACAACAATCTCTTCGGCTCTAGCTTCCAGAAAAACCATCATGTCTTTTATGAACTGGACTTTGTAAGCTTTGGTTACTTCTTCTATCACGTTATTACACTGAATATAGCTTTTGTTCCAAGCTGAAGATTGCTTGTCACACACGTGTTCAGGAATTTTGGATAGCCAGTGAATCGTGTAGGAAGTGTGTCCAATGTGGATGTTGTTTCTCGGCAACACTCGGCCATAAAAAGAACCTGGAACTCCGACCGTGAAATACTCTTGTTTGGAAGAAAGAGGTTGAGTTTTAAAGAGTGTGTTGAAATCATTGTTGGGTTGATCGTTGAAGCAAACTTGGAACTCGAGAGGAACAACACTATCTTTTTTGTTTTCTTTCATATGTTTAAGTTTCACCGAGTCAATGATATTTTGAACAGCATGGAATGTGTTAGGTCCCATCGAACAACCAAAATCCGCAATTCTAATAATAGAATCAGAATTCAGATTTAGGAGATCGAATTTTTCTAAGATGCATTGTCTTGTTTTTCCTTTAGCACTGTCTATAGCTGCGTTCTGTATATAAAAAAATTGGCTAATTAATATCCATGTTTAAGATCAAATCAAAAAAATTCCATCACAAACCAATAGATCTAATATGAGTTTTATTTTTGCCAAACAATTAGATCGACAAAATTCAATCCATAGTTTAAAGTCTACACCTAAAAATTCTTTTCTAATATACCATACATAGTATGAAGGGATCGAACACACATGCTAGAATCGTTAGTTAGATTATCCTAATCATGAGAGTAAAACTCGACATAGACCTAGTATGATTAAATTCTAGAAAGTATATAAAAAAAGGTATAACGTAAATAACATGTATTCATTATAGTTATAGTCATGTATATATATGACGTATAAAATATGAAAACATTCAAGTGTACCGGGAATGAAGAATTATGGATGTAACTATGTTGATCGTCCCCGCTGCTCATTGGGTAAGCTTGAGAAAATGTTGACATTATTGCAATGTGTTTTGTTGAATCTAAGTCTAATATCTTTAGGAGTTGGAAATATTCACTATATATAATCAGATAGAGGAAAGCAGATTGCAGATACCATCAAGTTTGAAATGTGCGTCCCATTAGAAATTTCAAATGTATATTGGTAGAAGAATAGTCGTAGTTTTCCATTCATTTGACTTGGTAGTACAGAAAGTGAAAGTTTTGTCAATAAGATATTATACTTAATTATGTAGACAGATAATTTCAAAAAATTAAATTAGTCAAGTGTTCAAATTTTTTTGCAATATCATTACAGCGAGCAATATCACGAAAAATTTGGCCCATATACTTTCATTTGAACTTAGTTGTTTGATCATTGCTTTCTTTATTCGTTTCTCACAAACGGCAAAACAAAAATCTTTTTTAGGAAAAAAACAATTTATAGTCACATGAAAGAAAGAGATCCAGAAAAATATTTTAATTCAAAAATAAACTTTTTTTTTTGTCAATATTCACCACAACTGACCGGCCAACTAGCCAAGTTCATGTATAACGCAGACATCTCAAATGCACACGTCTTTAGTGAACTTACCGCCTGCTACTATAGTAAATGTCACTTACAATTCTAAGATAAATATTTTGTTTTGGTTTTTAATATTACCCCAGAAGCCCAAATAAAATTTAAACTGGTATTAGTATATTTTTGTCTTCATTAATAAAAAAAAAAGAAAACATTTAGGCTACATATGAATGCTTACTTTTTGGATTTTTGATTTTAGGTCTTGGAAACTTAAAAGAGTGGTTTTTTGATTTTTGGAAAAGGCAATGTTGGCCAAATAATAGGTAGTTTAGTTGATTTGTTCCTGATTTAGCTAGACATGAGATGGTGGGTTCAAATCTCATCGTTCTCTATTTGGAGAATTTAGACTATGGATCGAACCTTGTCGTCGATCTAATGGTTACTTGTTGACAAAAAAAAGAAGACAATGTTGAATTCCTAAAACCTAAATTCTCTAATTTGTAGTAAAACCAAAAGTTCAAAAAGGTATAGCAAAAAGTATTTCTGAAATTTTAGAAAAACTGTTTGTTATACACGGTTGTAAAAACTGTTTAAAATACTCCCAAAAAAATCTAATATCACACTCCATTCAAAGTAGCATTTTTTTTTCACCTAATCTTAGCATTTAAAAAAGTTTATCATTAGTTAACCTTAACGATTAGTCTCTTGGACAGCCAAGCCAGTCAAAATAATACACATCTAAGTATATGGTCATTAGTCAATAGTTAAGGCTTTGAACGTTATTTTTCATATAATAACACTTGACAGATAAGACCGTTATCACTGAAAATATACACTATAATTATTTTCAGTTGAAAACCTAACAACTAATAATTTACATTTTTTTTTGTCAATCAACACATTGAATTACTCGATAAGATAAAACGGTCAAAGAGTGTTTGGTGGAGGAGAATTCAATGTTTTCTTAGCAATTCATCTGCCTTATCATTAAGCACACAAGGGATATATTTAAAACAGATAAACTTAAAATGGGGAAGAAGATTGGAAATATCGAACAATATTCCATGGATCTCCGATAGATTTTCGCCATTGTTGATGGTCGAGATCAGGATGAGAGAATCAGATTGAATCATGATTCTTATGAAACCCAACGACAATGCCTTCTTCATCGCACTTCTGATTGCTAGGGCTTCTACTGCTAGGGCCGAACTCACGAAAGGGACCTGAATCGATCCTAGAAGCGATGCTCCATCTGCTTTAATAACCCAGCCCAGACCTGCAATATGATCGATATTTCTTCAAGCAGCGTTGGTTGAGCATATCGCCAAAATTGAGATTCGATCTGCAGATTGGTATTGGTTTAAATAACCGATTCCAAGCGGTTTGAAATTGTGTTTTATCACCCAGGTTTGGGCTTTGGGTACTCTCCCACTCTTTTGCTGTAAGTATCGCTTGTTCACTATTTCTCCTTCAGTTAAGGATATATTCTTAAACACCAAGCTGTTTCTTACTTTACAAAGAGCCCAGAGAATCCATGGACTGAGTAGCCCTGATGCTAACCTTGTTGGATGCAAGCTCTTGCTTTGTTTAAGCTTTTTCCAATTGTACCTTATGTTGGTCGATGTTGAGCTAAGGGAGAGAAAGGTCAAGGGAGCTTGAGACCACACTATATGTGCAAATTGGCAAGTTAGAAACGCATGGTTCAGAGTTTCCAATTCGCCACAGCGCCTGCATCTTGGGTTAATTTCTATATGTCTCGTAACCAACCTTTCACCCACAGGTAATGCTCCGTTTAGAATTTTCCAAATGAACATTTTAATTTTTGGTGACACAGATAGAGACCATACATCCTTTATCCAATCAATTCCATGCTCTGGGTCTGAACTTGATGTTTGTTGTAGGTAGTCTCTGGCTGCGAAGTACCCTGATTTAGTGTCATATTTGCCACTCCTATGATGCAGCCAAATACAACATGTAGAAATTGAAATTATAGACTAAGAATAATAAAGAATGACTCTCTTTATTAGTTTAGGAAACTCAATACAAATCCTAAAATCTCAATCTTAATCTCCCAAAGTTATGCCACACATTGGCATCTCCTTTTATAGGTTAGATAATTTCCTTTCTCAATTAGGAAAACTCATATTTTAGATAACTCCTAAAATATATCTTTGATCTTATCTAACCTNAACTTGATTCTTCCAAGCGCCTTAGTTAGAATGTCTGCCTTTTGCATGTTTCCGGGAACATGTTCAACTTCTATTTGACCATTCTCAACACATCCTCTTATGAAATGATATCTTGTATGAATATGCTTGATTCTTCCATACAAGGCCTTCTTGAGTTTGTAAACCATGTGTTCACTTCCCTTAACTTCGAAACCTTCTGGTTGTAACACATAAACGGTTTCCTTAAGTTCACCATTAAGAAATGCCGTTTTGACATCAAGATGATGAATCTCCCATCCATAAAATGCCGACAAATTGACCAGTAGTCGAATGCTTTTGATCCGGGTTCGGTGCCATTGTGAACAAGCATCCTAGATCGATCATCTAGTTTCTTCAAGTGTGGTGTCTCAACTTTAGCATAACTAATACACCCAAAAACTCGGACATGGTTGATGTTAGGTCCTTTCTTTCTCAACATCTCATATGGTGTTTTCCCTTTTAGAGTTTTTGTGGA
>OVBA01001797.1:0-39848 GCA_900406435.1 Lepidium aucheri | reverse complement strand
ATTCGTCATCAGACATTGCACAATACACTCCATATGAACTAATCAATACTTACCTGTTAGTATTGAGACCACCTTGTACTTCCTCGAGACTTAGCTTCTTGCCAATTAGACTCCACAATGAACATCAAAATACCCAAATGCATCATACCAACTTCCTAATCATCTAGGTGATGTCTCATCAAGGGAGTATCGATCAATGAACACATGGACTCATCATAAGCCTTTACGAACACAAGACTATCTTCCTATGGTTCTTTTCCTCTCATTCCATTCATTTGCAGCAGATTTTCCTTATGTACCAAGGGTATCATTTTTTTTATCGGCTGCTCAACCAATCTTTCCCTACTTACCTAAGGTATCATTTTATTTTTTTATTGGTTGTCCAACCAAATATCTCCCTACTTACCTAGGGTATCATTTTTTTTTTTAACTTATTAGTTCTTTAGTAACTCAAAGAAAGAAGGCAAATGTGGCTTCATTGGACCATATTTTTTGATCCTTAGTAAAATTTAGACATATTTCAACTTTGTTTTATAGTTACTTCATAATATAACACTCGAATATCTAAGAGAGGGGAACCATACTCACATAGATAAGTCTTTGAGGACTGAAGAGAGGAATCCGATCTAATGCATAAAAAACCCCCTTGACAAGAAAATTAAGTCAGGTTAAAATTGAAATCGGCATAGATTCTTTAAATATCTGAAAATCGATGTGTGTCATTGAAAAGATACTTTGTCTCTAGGTTTTCCAATAGTCGTTGATTCCCAACAAGTACATATCAACGATCCTAAAAACATAAGAGTGCAACAATCCTCAAAAATCATAGTTCCTTAGAAAACAACTTTCAAAGGCTCAAGAACATAACATAGAAAGAGTTAATGTCTAAAACTAAAAACTAAAAAGAAGACAAAACAAAGTAAATAGTGTTAGTCACAGCAAGTGTATCTCCCCCAGACTTACTTCACACCGTCTACGGTGTGTAAACAAGCTAGAAGAGATCACGACTTACGCATAAAAGAAACAAAAAAATTGAAAAAAGCAAAGGTAAAGGATAAGAAAAACCGATCTCAGGACTCTAGCTCTCTCGGTCTCCACGTTCTTGCCTACGTTGACGTGGAAGGCGCTGCTTGAGTTGCTGCTCCTCTGTATCCTTGGAATCAGCCTCTAATCGATGTCCAGCAGCGTCTGATCTACAAGCATCAGCTCTAGTGATACTCTCTGGCTGATCCACAACAGGTGCACTTATGCAAAATACGACTGGTATCCTCCTAAGTGCCTCCCAAAGTCCTCACCTCATCGAATGCTTTCTCTGCTCCATCTCATAATGCCAACTTTGGTACTCCCTATCAGTGAAATCGTCAGAGAAAGGAGGAATACATACTTTGCGCTGTACTCTGGAATGATTTGCTCAAGGGTCTAAGCAACGTTGCATTGCTACTGTGTAGAAGCTGGAGCTGCTGCCGATGGACACCTCCGTGGAGCTTGTCGGTGAGGTTGGGGCTGCTATTGCTCGACCACTGCAAGTGAGAGATGTGATCGCAAGTGCAGGCAAGGACCAAAGATAAGGCTAACATTCCTCGTGAAATAGCGCCACTTTGTCCACTCGATGATGTAGGTGAAGTTGGTCACTATCCGATCATCAACATAGGCTATCCTCTCCACCTTCACTATCTCACTAAGATCCAACTGCAAATACTCAAACATGGGGGTCAAAAGACTACCTATCATCTTGTTGAGAGACTGATCTGGAGTGCCTCTGAAATGATGTTTGGGAAGCAGTTTCGCGAACACGTATCCCTAGTTGATGTCACAAGGACCAACATCAGGATTAGGTGTAGGACCGTACAAGTCATGTATCACAGGGTACAAAGCATTATGGAGTATCTCCAACTCTGGCTTAGTCATGGCAGGGTAGACTTCCTTGCATAGAATTGTCGATCCCAACATCTTAGCAACAATCCAAATCGCAGGATATCAAATGTATGTGAGCTTGGAATCCCTTCCCTAAAAAGCACCATCATCTAAGACGTTCCAAAGAGTGCCAAGAGGAGTACCTTTACGAGAAGGCAGCTGAGTGTTGGCTTCTTCGTGGAACCCATAGATCGAGCAGATCTGTCGAACGGTCAAAGTGTAGCGAATACCATGGTACATAAACGTTAAGTAGGACGTATAGAGAGAAGCATGAGGGTCGGGTGCTAGGTGGAGGTCACAAGAGGCTAAGAACTGCCTAAGTGGCTCCGGGTACAGCGGCTGAGGCTTGGTATAAAGCTACCAAGGCCGAGTCTATCGAGCATCCCAGTCACATCATCGAGAATGCCAAGTATGTCCAATGTTGTCGGACATAAGAACCTAGTTGGAACAAGCTTGTTCCTCAACATCTGATTGTAGATCACGCAATGGAAACTCTGCCATCTAGAATCTGTAGTCCTCTTTTGATAGGCACTGTCGTTCTTCAACAGTGAAGGGTCAAAACGATTACCTAAGTTCTTCTCGAACGGTTCCTTGTCCGATCTAGGTCAAGGCAAACATGTGCGTTCAACTGCTCCGGAATTTGAGGACTCGCCGGCTTCAAAATTAGCTGATCATCTGACCATACGAGAAGGTTATTTGCCCTCGCGAGTCCTCACCATAATCTGCACATATCAATCAAAACAAAGAAAACCGAAAAAAATCAATATCCTCAATTTTTTTTTGAAATATCAAAATACAGAAATCAAACAAGAATTATGTGAAATCAATTACTAAACCAATCATGTAACATCTAAATCATCCAACAATGCTTTAACTAATAACATAAATTCTCAATTCCAAACCGAAAAATCAAAAATTCTATAATTTTCTCCAACAACCTAACAATCGATTTCTAGGAAACAATCTAACAATGCAATTGGTAAGAGGCTTTGAAACCATCATAGAATCATGACTACATATTAGTTTAACACATTTGAACAACAATAAATCGAAATCCCAAATTCTCAAAAAGTCTCACCAATTTTGTCACTTTCAATCGAAAATTTAGAAGTCATATACCTTTGCCAATCGAGTTAGATGAATGGAAAGTTGGAAATAGAAGGAAAATTTGATCAGGTTAGGTTTTTAAACGAAAGAAAACGGTTGAGAATCAAAAAAGTTAGAGGAGATTGAAGATTTTCACCAAAAATCACCTAAAACAATCGCGAAGAGATATATTTGAACGAAACTCGTGTTTTCTGAGTTATAAAGACTTACCTGGCCCGCTGATCGATTGATCAAGGCACTGATCGATTGATCTTACCTATCGTAGTATGCTGATCGATCAATCTCGGCCGTTTAGGTCGATCACTAGGTCACGCGCACATTTTTGGTCCTCGATGATCGATCGATTTCTCTTCTGCAGGTTGATCACAAAATCAAGTGTTCCTCTCCTTGAATATTTGATAGATAAATCCTCTAGCTGAGATCGATCACAAGATCGAGAGAATTATCCTCTCCTTCTATGATCGATCGATCACATATGTGAAGATCGATCATATGATCGAGTGCGCACTTGGAAGCATTGCTGATCGATCAGTCACTGAGACGATCAATCGATCAGAGCCCTTTAGTCTGGTTTTTCTCACCTAAAACAAACTCAAAACAAAACCAAAAATCAAACAAAAACAGAAAAAAAATAAAAAGAGAAAACTACCTATTAGTGGGCTGCCTTCCACTCAGCGCTTGTTTAAAGTCAATAATTTGACTTGAATGCCACCTAATTATCTAAATCATCCTTGGGAGGAATGATCACTCCCTTGGTTTTCATCTCATCCTTGATGAACTAATTGAGTTATTCGTCCATCATGTGGAATTTCATCACCTGATGTGTCTAACAACACTACAGTTCGATTAGGTTGTAGTTCCTTCACCGTGTATGGTCCAGAAGATTCAAGACCAAGCCTTCCTGCAAAATCTTTTAGACACAAATTTTGAAGACAATTTTCAAAGCATTCATCGGTTTAGTTAAAAAGGACATTATCATCATCATACTCAGCCGGTTCTCTTGCTTATTCATGATAGATCTCATATTCCTCATCCGACTCATACTTTGCTTTCTCATATTCCCAATTTGTGTTGATCGAGTTCACAACCTCAACCTTCTCATTCACAACACAACTCCTTATCACACTACATAGTTCCTTAGTCGATTTTTCCATAGGGTAGGAGATTCTTTTATCAATGTTTTCAAGCACCACTCTCTTGTTAGGAAAGTCAATCCTTGACCCAACAGTATTCAGGAATGTTCAACCCAAAAGAATGGGCACAACTCCTCCCTTAGCCATCTCAACAACCATAAAGTCGGTTGGAACCTTGCAATTTCCCACAATGAATGTGAAATCGAGTAACCTGCCTGTTGGGCTCTTAGAAGTGGCATCACCAAACGAAATAGATGAGGTATGCTCATGCATAAGCTTGATCCCAAGCTCCCTTATGGTCTCTAACGAGATCACAATGACACTTGCACTGGTATCACAGAAAGCATCACCAGTAGACAATTTTCCAAGAGAACAAGGAATGGTGAATTCTCCTTGATCTTCTTGCTTTGTAAACTCCTTAAGATACGGTATAGGAGGTTGACTTACTCTCACAGCTGCTTTCCTTACTCATATCAAGTTCCTTAGCCATCGAATGCACAACATTGCATGATTCTCTAAGGTTCTTCTCAACTTTACCCGGTAAAGCTCCTCGTGGCCTCTTCATAGCTTCAGTTATCTGTGCCACTTATGTGTCCATCTTCTTCAAGTGTACTGAGACGGATTCAAACTTATTGTTCAAAACGTTGTACATGCTGTCCACCTTAGTGTTGAGATCCCTAGTAGAATTTTGCTGCTCAGTTGCAAGCTGCTGAATGAGAGCTTTAATCTCATCATTAGAAGTTCCATATGAACTAGCTTGCCTTGCTGCCTCTTGTGTGTAAGCCTTGTAAGGTTTACGCCAATCTCCAGCCCCTGAATTCAACCGTTGGTTGTTCCATCTCTGCCCTAAACTCTGCACAAACGGTTTACCCAGAAACACTGATCCCTGTGGCTTTACTGGAGGTGGTATGACAATATCCAGTGGATTCTCGATGTTGGTGCTCCTGTATGAGAGATACTTCTGGTTTTGTCCCCTGTTTTGCCAATTCACATAATCGATCTCTTTCTGATCTTCAGACATATCGGACTCATTTTGAACCTGATCGACTTCTCTAGTGTCATCCAGCTGATGTACTCCTTGGTTATCTCCTCGACTAGCCTTGATAAGCATGTCGAGCTTATCTGAGATCTCATCTATCCTCTGAATCTCTACACTATTTACCTTCTTACTTTGATCATATTGTGGACAATGGTTCCCTGAACTTGCAGTCAAGTTGTCGATGAGGGTGAAGGCTTCATCCCTAGTGTTAGTCATGAAGTCTCCATTGCTAGCAGTATTCAAAGAGTTCTTATACTCCCAATCAAATTCTCCTCAGAAATTTTTGAGTAGCTGCTCATCCGAATAACCATGATGGGGGCAATCTCGTTGGTACTCTTTGAATCTCTCCCAAGCCTCATTCAAGGACTAACCAGAACGTTGTAGAAAAGCTGAAATCTTGTTTCTTAATGCTGCAGCCTTCGACTTAGTATAGGACTGATCCAAGAAGGCATCCCTAACTTCCTCACATGTGGTTAATGAACCTGGATGCAAAGATCGTAACCATCTAGAAGCTTTTTCAGAAAGTGAATGGTGAAACAGCTTACACTTCACATAGTCCGCAGGGCTCCATACGAGCTCGTGGTACTGCACATATCTTCAAAGTTCTCAATGTGATCCATCGAATTCTCTCCCGGGAGACCATTGAAGATATATTGCTTCACCAATCCAATCAGCTGAGGCTTAATCTCATAGTCTTTCCTCTGGATAGGTGGAGGTCGAATAGCATACATATTATGATAGTATGTGTGAGGTGTATCCAGGTCACCTAAAGCTCGGTGTTGAGGCTGTTCCTGCTGCCTCCTAAGCATAGCTAAATCTCTTTGTAACTGTTCAACCATTTGCTGAACATCCTAGTTCCTCAGAACAGCAAGCTCATGATCTTGTGGAATCTGTTAGTTTTCTCAATTCATTGCTTGTGCTCTGCGATTTTCTTTTTCAACTCTAGCAAGCTCTTCTTTATCAAAACCAAGTAGATTCTCTGAACCTTGACTTCTTCTGTTCATAAACTTGAAACAAAAACAAAAACAAGATACAAAACAAAAATATAAGTAAAAGAGTATAGACTTGAAAGCAAATCTTAATCAAAAGGCAACCGATTGGTTCCCTGGCAATGGCGCCAAAAACTTGATACTCTCACGTTTTAACCCTAAGCTCTCTACTGCAAGTGCACAAAAATGAAGTAGTAGTACTATAGGGATCATATCCTCAAGGAACCAAGTATTGCACTTTTGATCATCAACTATATTTCTCAAGCTATACTAGTCGAAATTCGAGAGACAAACAAGCAACTTTAAACAATGTAAAACTTAATAATAAAAGCACCAGGCATAGGGTATTCATCAGAAAGTAGGAATCTAACTAGGGAAACTATTTACAGTATTACTTAGGTTTAATTTTCGACTTGAACAGAAAGGTATAACGAGTTTACTCTCGCAGTACTCAAGACTCCACTCGATAACTTAGAGGTCGTAACTATCGTTGGTTCCAAATCTCGAACATGCATTAAACAAGTAGGTTCAACTATCCACAATCAACCTAAACATGAGCTATTGTGGTTAAGGATTGATTGCTCATCTAACCTAGTTTAGATTCTTAGCAAGCTTTTGGAGAGGTAACAACCTAGGTTCATAGATTAGTTGATCAGGCTATTCTAAGCATTAAGCACAAGATTAGATGGAGAATACTCTTATTAGATTTGATTCTATTTGTCCCTAATCATTGATTCCTAAATCCCTATAAACCCTAAACCTGATTGGTAAACTACTCAGACATAATCAAAATAGAAACAAAAGACATAATGAAAAGAAACTTGAATTGCATAAAAATATGAAATAGAGGGTTTCTTCTCAATGTTGAATTCTATCTCTCTCTAGCTTACAAAATAGCTCAAAAGTTCTCTATGAATAATGGCCGATGTGCAGAAAAAGAAATAGAATAGAAGTATTTATATGTCCTAAGATCTAGGTGCAAAAAAAAGGAAAATTAGGTATTTTCTTCGTAGATCGTTGATCGATCGATCAAGGAGTTGATCGATCGATCTTGGAATTGTTTGATCGATCTGCAACATGTCAGGTTGATCATGGGGTTGAACAATGTTCTGGCAAGAAGGCTTGATTGATCGCTCAAGAGGTTGACCGGTCGATCATAGGTTTTTTCCGTGAAACTTTTCAAGTAATGCTCCAAAACCTTCCAAATGAGACTCCAATGCCAATGATCCAAGTTTCTATGTTTCCACCTAAAAGTGACACAAAATACAGACATAGACTCTAAAAGTAGGCATGTTAATGATCTCAAAACTGGTAAAAATAGAGGTATATCAATGGCTTGGTAGATCCTAAGGTTAGATGATTGATTTTTGATGCTTAAGTTGTTAGATTCCTTCATTTAAGGTGTTCTTAATGCTAGATTTAACTTGATCACTTGAATCTAGATGCTAGGAGTTTTCTGTTAGGAAGGTGTTTGTAAAAATTCTTGAAAGACCTTTAATTGAGCTATACTTCTCTAGCCATTGAGAAATGAAGTTATGGTGTTTAATGGACTGAATGAACTTGTATTTATTGCTTGTTGATCTTTGAATTGGCAAATGAGAAGTCAGCTCAATTGATTGACTCATAAAGGGATCAATGCCATGAGAACAAGTTGATCCATTTGTGTGTTTCATGTCCTAGGTTGAGCTTAATTGTTCCCATATGCATCACTAGTTAGTTGTCTTTCTTTTTGATCAATTGCCTTGTCTAAGGTCCATCTCATTTGATTGATTGTCTTTGTTTCATTATCGTTATGTTTTTTATAGTCATTTTTTAGTTTGAAATCCTTTGGTTAATGCTTTGTTTGATCTAGTTTTTCTCTTGTTTAAGTTTTAGTAATCTTTAATTCAAAACTATAATCGATTGTTCTAGCTTAAGTTTGGTTATTAATTAAAGTCTTATTATATTAGTTCTAGGTTCATTATAGATTCGAACCTCAAGTGCTCGCAATAATAGTTGTTTGCGTCTGTTGATATAATTTTGTGTTTAAAGCGAACATCATCCTCTACCAAAACATGCAAGGGAATGTGCTCTATGATTCAGGGAATAAGGAATAAGATGAAGCAAAAACAACCTGAATCTACTCATCAATTTGGCAAGATCTTCAAAGTAAGGAAGAAAAGTTTGCCAGTCTTCAAGGGAGGACATCATCTTTATGGCATATACATTATTTGTTGTCATCTCGATCTCGAGCACATTCAGGGATAATAAGCACGACATTGCTCATTAAATTTCTTCAACTTCGTAGTAAAGTGGTGAGAGACATCTTTTGATTCCTATGGCCCCTATACATACATCATCCAAATCATCTGGGAAACAAAACCAGCCTAAACCAAAAAATATTTTTGAACATTTCTAGGAACCATCAATGAAGCAACAATATCTTGTAAAGGCCGAATACCCACACAATGGTTCGGCGACTAATGACCAAAATCGGTTTAAGTTTGAACTACTCTCGCAAAGCACCATTTGGTCTCAGAATGGGCTTGAGCCCATACTAAAGATTCTGATTCAGCTAAACGAATAATCTCTTTTGAATTTCATTCTTTATTTTAAAAATGGTTTTTCGTTCCTAATTTTCCAGAGATATCATAGTAGCCATGAAAAACTTTCTTTTTTAATAGGTACCAGAACTCCTGGATAAAATAATTCATATTTGAAAATACAGATGGTCCTGGGAAGGTCTGACCTGAAGGAAAAGATGATAAGAACTATATTTGAATTATCGAAGGGCACTCAAACAAAACATTATTTACTGACTCACCCTCAACTCCACATTGATCACAAGTTGTGTCACAATTAATACCTATGTGTCAGAAGTTATCTTTAATAGCCACGCATCCAGTGATTACTTTCCACTTAAATTGTTGAAGTTTTGATGGCATTTTGGAAAACAAGTGCCTAAAGCAGCTGAATTGTTGGACCATAATACACACTATTTTTCTAGAGAAACCACTCTCAGATTCGACCCAATATCATGATTACACCGAATAGCTACTGATCCTAGAGAAATGCCAGCCCCAATAATTTTTTTGCTCTATGCCCGATATTGGATTTCTACAATCAGATTCACATTTCTAGGGTCCATAAATTGACAAAATAATGTTTTCCTCCATGTGCGTGTTGTCGAGTCAATCAACTGGATAATCGTTAAATTAGGATAAATATTCAATATACACCAATAGCTAGTCGTGAAACTATATCCGGTATCCATAGGTCGTTTTACACGGAAGTAGAGCTTCCATTTCATATCCTTTTAATCATGTATTTACTTACTCGAGATCTCATAGATATAATATTCCTCCAACTGTACGATGGGAAACTTATATTGACCGGGTTCATAGGAGTCACATTTTTTAAATTCCTTCCTTTTATAATTCTCACAAATAGAGAATATTGTGTTTCAATTAGACGCCAAAGTTGTTTAGCTTGTAGAACACTATTGAATTCCTCTAATGCTCTAAATCCCATTTCCCCCTCTTTCTTGAGTTTACACTATTTCTTCCACTTTAATTAGTGAATCCTTTTTGTAATTTGCGAATTGCTCCACCAGAAATTTAAGATTTCCAACTTTGACTTCATAATAATAAACGTTGGTAAACCGATAGCAAAACATTACATAGGTAAGAAGTGCCGTTCGGACTGAATTAATTAAAACTTCATTTCATCATTTTGAAAGAAACTTGGAGGACCAACTATTTGCTTTTTCTTGCAAATTTTTTTACCAAAGCAAAAAATTTGGTTTTCGCCCTACCCACGCTCTCTTGAAACCAAGATAAGTATCCATATCTCCTAACTTAGTAATACTGAGTGTTTATACAATCTCTCTTTTGTTCTCCTCCAAAACTAAATGCAGGATTTATCAGAGTTAATCAGTTGCCTCGACACCCTTTCATATTCTATTAGTATCTCTAGTATTTTTGAAGCCTCTTCTTTATATGCTTTAGTAGAACAATAAATTATCATCTGCAAATAATAGATATGATGTTGGAGGACTTGACCACGCTATTGAAATACCATTGATTTCTCTCTGGGATTTCGTCTTGCACAAATTCGCCACTATAACCTCTATGCACAAAATAAAAAGATATGGAGATAGAGAATCTCATTAGCACAAATCCCTCTTGGAAACTACATGTCCATGAGGTTCACCATTAATCAAGATTGCACATTCCATAGTACTTATACATACCATGATGCCCTTAATCCAATTTTCATGAAAACCAAACTTTCTCAATAGGTTTCCCAAAATATTTCATGAAAACCAAACTTTCTCAATAGGTTTCCCAAAATAGCCCATTTAACTGTGTCATACACCTTACTTATATCTATTTTAGTCACCATATATATTTCTTTTATTTCATTATTTTTCCTTAGGGTATAGAACATTTCTGAGGTATCAAGATATTATCTGAATTAACCTACATGAAAAGAAAGCCTATTGTGTTTCAAATACCATATTTGGTAAATCTCTTTTAACCTCAAGCCAACTACTTTTGCAATAATTTTATAACCCACATTACAAAGACAAATATATCGAGACTCTCACATACTTATCAACCTATTAGTTTTTGTTCAAAGATAAGTGTTCATCTCATTTAAATATGAGCGTGTCTTAGTAAAATAATTTACGAGCGTGTCTTAGTAAAATAATTTACCATCGCCATAGTGTCTTCATTGACAACTTCCCGTGAATTTTGGAAAAATAAAACCATCATTCCATACGGTCTCAAAGTCTTCCCAGATTCCATCATAAACACTGCTCTCCTTTCCTCTTCCTCTGCTGCTAAAGCAAGCAAAAGCCAGCAAAAGCCTGGCGTCTTAATCTAATATCACCGGAGAAATTTCACTCAAGAAATTCTCCATATGAGTCAACCACAAAGCCAAAATAAATCAGAGATATATCTGACTGCCACAGAAATAATATTTACGTTCTTAGCTACTCAAGTCCCTAAATTATTTTACGACCCTACAATTTGGTTCTTAGCACAACGTTGTTTAGTTTGCGTGTGAAAGAAGTTTATATTATTGTCTCATTCTCTTAACCATTTATTTTTCTATTCTTTTGTTTCTAATAGAGTTTCTCCTCATTATAAGCAATATCTAGTTCTCACAAAACCACTTGAGTCCCGTATGAACCTTTAGAATCATCAACTTTATAATCCGACAACACGTGTTCTAGAGATTATATATTTACCTTCCCCCATGTAACATTTTCCTTCCATATAAGGAAATATGTCTTCTACATCGCCTAAGCTTACCCGAGATATTAAAACATGTTTTTCCAGAATCACATTCCATCCTTAGACTATAGTTTCCTTAAGGCCTTTGACCTAAACCATATTCTATCACAAATAGAAGGGCATTTTCTCAATTTAATTTTGACCTTATAATAACCCAAAATCGACCAATGATCGAAACATATCATTTCTAGATATTCCAAAACAGAACGGAGATATTGATTATGCCAATCTTTATTTCCAAATGGTTTATCTAGCTTGTACCGAATAACTCTATTTTGCATTACGCTATTCCAAAACCATGTGTTGCCCAAACATGGAATCTTAAGCATCCAATATTTTTGAATCATTTGATTAAAAGGTAAAAAAGAATTTTCACTCCTAATAGAACCGCCTTTTTCTCATGATATCCATATAACTTGTTAAAATCCTCCATAACTAACCAAGTTTTATCTCTAGCCATGCTAAATCTATTCAATCTTTCTCAAATCTCCTCCCTTTTATTTTGAATGGGTTCACCACAAAAAAAGGTAATGCAGGACCTATCTCCCATTAAATCAAGAGTTATATCAATCATCCTTTTAACTTTATACTCATTTTGGAACATTATAATCACTTGAAAACATTAGAGTCAAACTAGCACTTAATCCATTAGGTTCTTTCGTTATTACATAGCATAGCTTAAGTGTTTTTAAAATTTTTATAAAAATTGAAAATTGCTTTTTTTATTTTTTTCAGATTAAAAAAAAAAATTCGGGCTAAAGTCTAACAAAGCTTTATGGGCTAAAGTCCATCAGAATATTTTCCGATGGATTACAATGTAAAAAAAATTTGGAAATTGTCAAATTGTTTTAACGGAAACCGATAGAGAAGAGAAAAAAATAGGTTGGAATTAACCAATTGAAATACAATCCCATGAAAATCAAATGAGTAGCTTACATATTCTTTCTTATGATTTTATTTTAATCATTTCAGTTTATAAATTTTGATTTCCGACGGAAAACAACAGACACGGTGAAATGTCTCCACGTAATTAATACACACAGCGCATTAATGATTTCAGCGGCTCCTCTTCCTCCTTCCATCTATAAACCCTTTATCATGTAAGTTTCATTCATTATTTTGATTTTTCGTAGAATAGGATTCCAATTGGTTAGATCTTGAAATTTAGGTGTAAATTTCCGGTAATGAGGTAGAGAACATGGTGCATTTTTGGATTTCTGTCGATTGTACATGATTCACTTGCTTGATTAATTTTTTTAAAAAAATTTGAGAGTTTTTTAGAACTGTTCCAAGATTTTCTTATATATGTTTCTCTAGAGTTAAATGATTGGGATTTTTAATTTAATTGCTTGATTCATACATAAAAACGTATTTAATTATTTTTATCAAATTTAGTTTCATTTTTGTAAATATTTTATATAATATTTACATTTTTTCATATTTAAAAACGGTTTTAAATACTTTATATTTTGGAAATATTTTTATTCCATTTACTTTTATTATTTAAAAGAAATATTTGAATACGTTTAATTTGATAAACATTTTTTCCACTAAGTTTCTAATGTAAAAAATGTTTTCATTTGTGAAAAAAAATTTAAATGTATTCATTTTATTTATATTAAATTATTTTCATTATTTAAGAAACTTTTTTTTGTGAACGGATGGGAGAGAAATCTCCCATACTTTATTAAAACTTAAAAAACTTATACAAGAACATGTCATAGCCAAGCCACACCATTAACATCATCATCTAACAAATTCGAAACAACAGTAAAAACAGACTCAAAAGAATGAAAACAAAGCGGAAGGTCAAAAGCATGATTGGCGAGACCATCAGCACATGATTGGTCTCTCGAGATACATGCTTAATTCAGACTATCGAGTTCCGTGATAATAAGGAATAACACAAGCTGCTAGGAATAACAAGGGATGATCCTCACTAATCCCTGTCTTAAGAAAGTCAACCACAATTTGTGAGTCAACTTCCAGCTAAAGTCTTGTTGCCTTCATGTTCCAGGCAATAGCAAGATCGTAGTATACGCCCCACAATTCAGCAAGAGGTGCCAAACATATCCCTATTGACCACAAAACCTTTACACCATTCACCTGCACTATTCCTTACTACTCCACCTGCACATGCTCGGCCTGGGTTCCCATGTGAACCACCATCCGTATGTACCTTCAACCATTTCTCTTCTGGAGGTATCCATGAGATCATGCGTTCCATATGTGGGTGCGAAAGTTGACACTCTCGGATCTTTGCATTGGCAAGCTGTACCTCCAACGCATCATCTTTGATAAAATGCACTATGTCCTTGCATGTACCTTTAAGACAAAACACATTCGCACACCGCCACTTCCAAGTCTACCAAAGACACATTGCAAATATAGTAGACCACCTACTACCGTGAATCTCCGAAGTATCCCCAAGGTTAAGAAAAATCCATTCAAGTAACGGTGAGCTAAAGAAAACCTATTGTTTGGACTGTGGGACTAACCGGGTCCATAGACCAGCCACTGCAGGGTAATCCCGCAGGACATGAATGATTGAATCCAAGCCAGCCTTGCAAACCATACACATATCCGTGGGACTAAGGTGTCGTCGATGTCGTTCTGCATTAGTCATGAGAATTCTATGAACACCTTGCCAGAGAAATAACCTTACTCTCTGTGGAGCTTCTACCTTCCACACACGGTCAAACAATTTACTCATGTCGGGTTCCGGGACAGATGACTGAGATATAAAAGCATAGACTGATTGATAGTAAATTTACAATCCAAACTTTCTCCCCATGCAAACCTATCGGATGAACCAGTGGTAGTATTGATCACCAATGCAGAGAATTGTAGTCGTCCATATTGACAAACGGGATAACTTTTCCTAACCTCCACCCAAATTCATCACTCTAGAGATCCGGAACAGAGAGGTACAATTGATCCTCACTAATACTTGTCGTTGTTGAATTAGCAGTCAACGATCCAACCAGAAACGTGCAGATTTACTATCCTCAATCACCCATGTCAAACCTGGGACAAGTACCCCGACTTTGTACCCATGAAGTATCATGCACTGTGGTAACTTTGTACTCTATTTAAAGACTTTATATATATTATTGGAGTTTTAAGAGAAAATTATAAATACTAATAAAAAGTTCTTTTTAATGTAATATAATAATATTTTTGAATTTTGCGTTATTTGCATAACAAGTTATAAAGATTATCGGGAATAGTTGGATGGTTTACGGCTTCACGCAGTGCAGATCTTTATCATACTTAGAATCTAAGTCCGAGCATGTGATCTGCTCTACAAACTCAAAATTCTACTCCAATGTCACATCTTTCCATTGAGCAATTTCTGACAACTAATGAACATGCCGACATTCAGAAGGTTGATCCGAGTTTGGAAAATAGAGCTACTGGATATGCTTTAAACTTATGGTAATTTCAGTTCATTAAAATCTTATTCTAACCAATTTTTTTAGGTTTCATTTGGATAAGGAAATCCAAAAATCCATTATGAACATGATTCAAAGGCAACTTCTATTTGCTTATCTGATATACAAGGATTTCCCGCAGTAGCTAGCTGCAGGAAAGTTGGTTCAAAACATTTACCATGATTTTTCTAACTTTTAAATTCTATCACATTTGATATTATTTTATTTAAACTAAAACAATTATTTCGAGCAAGATTTTAATTGAAATGTCGTGCTAACTTTATATCAGAAAGAATTTTGATAAGCAGTGTACTACCTCCTACAAAAACCACATACATAAGTGGAAGCAGACATGGCTTGATGATTTGGGAAAACTTCCCAAAAATTGCAATGAAAACATTGGAAAGAGTTTATCAAATACTTACGTCGCGAGGCTACAAAAAAAATCTGTACCACGAACTCCAATAATGTGGGCGGGTTGGACATCACAGCCCATAATGCTGAGGCTCAGACATTTAAGCCTCGTTCACGCGTTCCAATAAGTTTTCTTTTTTTTTCTACGTATATTTCTTCTTATTTTATTAAGTTATAATGTTATCTACTTTTTTGTAGGATATTTAACATGGTGAGAAACCGGTTTCCTCACACTTATGGAGGATACTCACACCAATAAAAAAAATAATTGAAGACAAGAAAGTGATCGAAGTGATTAGGAAAGTGAAGAAGAAGTCGAAAGTGCGACTAAGGTAGCTAACGCAGAATGGTTCAAGTTTTTCAAATGATTTATTTTGGGAAGAAATCAAATGCATTATTTTAGAAGTATTAACTAAATCAATATTTATTATTAATTACTTATTCTTAATTTTTAATGATTTTACATTTTTAAGGAAACTCCTTGTAGCAAAAATCGACATTTTAGGTTTGGGAATCTTCCCACTTCATATGGTGTACCATCTAGTTTAAACTTGACTCAAGGCATATCACGTTTGCAATCAGAAAAGAAGTTGCTTACTTTGTTTCGGGCTAAAATTGAGAGATGGATCTCAAACAGTAAAAAGATATTCTTCAACAACAAGAGCAAGAGGCCCAGAAACAGGAGAACAAGCCCTGTTTACGGGAATGTGAGGAACGGCAGAATACAAAAGCAGATCAACTAGCAAATTCTAAGATATAATTAACAACCTCTCGTGTTTTGAAAATCCATTTTGACAACATCCTACATGACACTAGGATTTTTATAGACAGTTTGTAGTTTGATTTAGGATTTCAATAACATTAAGTATTTTCTAATATTTGTTTATATTTTCTTTTTATATAATTTAATTTTAAATTAAAAATTTTAAATTAATTATTAAATTTTGATTAACTTTTTAAATTATTATAATATTCATCAGAAAGTTTTTATTGTTTTCAACAGACAAATGTGCTAATGGTGTCTGATGGACATATGTTTCGATGGGTTTCGACATGTATCTGATGAATTTTACCGATAATTTCTACCAAAGTATCCATCAAAATATTTCCCGACCACCTTATACCATCCACAAGAAGTCTTCGACAACCGTCGTAAATTTCTAATGAATACCAGCTAGAGTTGATTTTCTGATCTCAAACCAACGACTAATTTTTTTCGAAACTAACTTTGATGGTTTTCCAGACAGTTTAAAATATTTTTTGTAGTGAATAATTAGAACTAAACTCAAGTTAAAGAATTAATATAATGAAAATAAACCATGCCACATTATGTGGAGTGTGAGGTGATTATATAAATAATTGTTTAGGTGATTATATATATAGATTAGAATTATTTTAATTTCCGATGTGACATATTTTTAACATTCTAGTGTTTACTATGACATTTTCCATTGTAATATGGTTTCCCCACCATACAATTAACCTGATTTAATCTGATTCCATTTTATTCATAACTACATATACATTAAAACCTCCATAAATTAATATTGTTGGGACAACATTAAAACTATGAATTTTTGTTAATTGATAAGAATTATTTATTTATCAATATACTAATTAAATCAAAAATTCAATTCATGATAAAAATTATATTTATTTGTATAAATTATTTATGTATCGAGTATTTATTTAAAGATGGTTTACTGTACATAGTTCACAAAAAATACATGCAAATATAATACCCAAAGCATCTATAGATGGAGTTTAAAAATGAAGTTTAGAAATTTCCAAGATTTCAGTCTTGCCTTATATATTGGGTAAACAAGTTTAGAGACATGAGATACCAAGTAGTAAAATTCATAAACAAAAGTTTAATTACTTATATCATTTTTCCTCTCTCATCATGTGATTCCTTCAATTCACATATGGGGCTATTTATATCGCCAACCAACATAATTACTAAAAAATAAGACTCAAATATACATTAAATGCAAAACCAGTTAAACAGTTTTCTTTGTCTGAACTATTCGTTGAAAATATGTTATTCGATTCACATATTAACAATGAAACAGGTTTGGGAGTAAAGTTTTGACTTAGGTTCAATTGGATAAAATATATAGCATTTTGGAAGCCTCTGAGTCAGGAATAAGGTTCGATAAGGAAGGGGATATATAAAAGATTCTCTTAGGTCATTTTGGGTTTAGGTGTTCATTTATAAATGAGTTTCTTAGTTATATTTGTATAATTATATTTATACAAATAAATATGTGTGTTAGATTAATAGGTGTGTGTGTTGAACACAAAAAGAAAAAAAAAATGATTAATAGGTGTGTGCAAGTGTTACAGCTCTTAAATTAAGAATAGGTAGTTTTAGATTGATACCCCACTTTTTTCAGCTAAGGTTTTAACTTGAAATCATAGTTGACTTGGTAAGTCTGCTCCAAATTCAACCAGCAAATTAGTCTTATGTTGCATGTACATTTATGCATTTGTAAACTAACAAAACTCATATTTTACATCTTAATTAATTTTTTCTTCACATTCTTGTAATATAAAAAGTAGCCTTTTTGTTTTGGCACTTGATAATGACAGTGATAATTGTTTTATAAAATGAAAAATTTAGCGACTAATCGCTAGCGATAAGCGACTGCCAAAAAAAGAGTTGCATCGACTAAATTTTTGTTTCATAATATTTTTCCAACATAATTTTTCTTTTAAAAAAATTATTATATAAAAGAACAAAAAACTATTAACTAAAATAAAAATAAAATAAATTCATATAAACAAAAAATAATATTCGGAGTAATTTGGACGTGTCTAGAAGTGCTCACTCGAAGAAGTGGAAGAAATGATGCAAACCAAAGTCGGAAGGAGGACTTGGCTTCCGTGCTCTTGACAAATTTAATTCGGTGTTATTGGTAAAATAATTATGATAATTATTTTATTTTCCATATTCTCTGTTTTCGAGAGTTATGAAAGAGAGGTATTTAAAAGATAATAGTCCTATGGATCCGATAACCACATATTTTCATCTTATGATTGGAAAATTATTGTTTCAGCACTGTCTTGATTAGTAAGGGTTCAATAAAGCGAGTGGGCAATTAGTTCTCTATTTCTGTCTGGAAGGATTTTTGGCTGCTAGATGTTGTCCCAAGATCTGCTAGAGAAATAGGACCTAATATTTATCCAGATTTATTAGTAGATCAATTTATTGACCACACATCTAGGTCTTGGCCGGAAGTCCTATTACGATAGTTTCTTCATCCTGGCGATATCAAAGTGGTCTTAGGTATTCATATTCCAAGGGTGAAGAGACCTGATTATTGGGGGTTGCATTTTACCAAATCGGGAAAATATTCGGTTAAGTCTGGTTAAAGCATCGAAGAACCTTTGTCCAGAAATGATATTGGTACTTGTGGTCTGAACTTTCAGGCATTACAACCTCATGTATGGAAGCTGAATTGTCCTTTGAAGATAAAATATTCTACTTCCTCTGTTTCTTAAAGACTATCATTTTAGGTTTAAAAAGTTGTTTCACAAAGAGTGTCATTTTAGAATATCAATGTAGTTTTTCACAAATTTTTCCCTTTTTAATCTCCAATCAAAATAATTCATGTGGTATCTAATAAATCATTATACCTAATTATTAGGGGTATAAATGAATTTTTGTTCTATTTTTTAATTTGTGTGCAAAAATATTGAATGACACTCTATAATAAACAGAGGGAATATTTGATAAAGTATTTAGGATTGTGTGGCGGTAAAGGACAATTTAAGGCATAGAGGAATTAATTGTGATTTGGCCTGTAGTAGATGTGGAGCTATGGGAGAATTAATGAACCATGCACTATGTGAATGTCCTCTGAAACTTCAGTCATGGGTACTTTCGAAACTCCCTACGCCCATTAATTCATTCCCTCGACATTCAATTTGGTGATTATCTATTTTGGCATCTCCTAGATCAAGTGGATAATACTGTCTTTCCTTGGTTAGTCTAGCATATGTGGAAGGCGAGAAATGCCAAAACATTTTGGATATTAAGATGGATCCTTGAGTTATAATTACAACGACAGACTCGGATGCTTCTGAATGGGTATCAGCCACAAAGATATCTCGCTAGGTTCTAATATTAGAATGATTAACTCAGAACCAATATGGAGAATGGTATCCCAACCAATCATAGAAAATTCTGGTTTTACGTGGTACCGGTGTTTTATAGGTGGAGCATGGCGTGCGTCAGACCTTGTTTTGGTCTTGGTTGGTTCTGTTTTTCAAATTCTGTATAAGATGCTTGTATGGGAGCGCGCGTAGTTCCACGAAGCCTCTCAGCTCTTCATGCTGAGGTTGAAGCTGTTCTCCAGACGATGGAGAGTCTACTATCCTTGTAGATGCTGGATGTAGAGTTAGTGACAGATTGTTCAGATGTTCTCCAGATGGTGTTAGCTCTAGAAGAGTGGCCGGTTTTCTCTGACTACCTAGATAATTTCTCAAGATTGAGGTCTCTTTTTCGTTCATTCTCTCTTCATGTAATCCCTAGAACTCTGAATCACAGAGCTGATTTTCTTGTCATACTATTAAAGATTCAGCATGTGTTATAGATATGGTATAACTTTTGAGGATTTCTCTTATAGTAAAGTTTTCAGATTTAAAAAACAAAACAAAATAAACAAAATTTTATAATCCATGAAAACTGTATTGAAATTTGGTAGTTACTACTAGTTTTGTATAAATAATTTTATATAAATTTTGAATAAATATATTTATATTAACTAATAATTAAATAAAGATTTTACATAGGTTTGTAAAATCTAATTTGAGGAATTCAAAAATAAAATAGAAATATATTGTTTTGATTATAAACATAATTTTTTTAAAAAAAATTCATTAATTTATTTTAATTTTAATCTTGATAATATATTTTGTATTATATTTATATTATTAGCTTTGTTGAAAAACAAATTTTTGAATGAAAAAAAATATTTGATCGCTGCGGCTGTTTTATTACAGTGACTGATCGTAGTGACTGCAAAAAGAAGAAAAAACTAAGTTATTAGTCACTGTTACTGGTCACTGGTTATTATCACTGTCGCTAGCAACCACGAAAAAAACAAAGTCATAATTTCTTTGCATTTAGTCTAACACTAAGGATGAACAATTCAGACTAAAAAAAACGACTAGAGCACTTAAATGGGTGTTTTCGTGGGGGGTGTTTTCGTGTATTATATACATTTCAGTATATGAGATTTATTTTATGCATTTCGAATAATTACATGTAAGTTCCATTGATTATGAACATTCGACTTGTCGAGAAAGATGGCATGTTCGTCATTTCTAATCAAATATTTAGAAATACTATAGAAATGACCCATGTGATCGGTACCTTGAGTGTCAATGCACACATTCAGGCAATATATATAAAAACAAGGAACAGAAACGAACACACAGCACAATGAGCTTTGGTTACATGTCCAGCGTTTCAACTGTCAAGTCATGTTAGAGCCTAAAAACCATTTGATTTTCTGTATTATAATTCTGGATTTCTCTGTTTTAGTTTTGTTGTGGCATTAATGACAATTTTTCTTATCAGCCTATCCATTTTCCATCCAATTCGCTCAATCCCGTTTGTACATATAACTTCATTTTAATGACAAAATTAAAATAAGCATTGTGAATTGAATATTTTAAGGTATAAAATTTTACAACAACAAGAAGCATTCACATAGATTTCCTTGGTTCCGGAAGTGATTATGGTATCAAGATATAATATGTCGATTCTTAGAGTCAGAGATTTCGGTTCTCTGTAGAAGATGAGGCGGAGTTTCAACTGGTCGGAATTGATGGTCTCCTAGAAATCAGAACTCCTCTGTTATAAAAAAAAATTACAACAATTTATAGCATGTAAACCAAAGACGCCTTTAGACACCGGAAGTAAAGGGTACGCCGGAGCGTGGGAGCCACGCAGTACCGGTGATGAATTTTCGAACAGAGAAAGGATACACTTGGGAAGATCTTCCCAACACATGGAAGCCTCTCCAACGGACGCGCCACCTCACTGATGACCCCGGTCCTCTGTTCTTATATTCCGCATAAAACAACGTATCAAGAGCGAACTTGGAACCTCTAATCCAGGGAGACCACCCGAGAGGACTTATAAAACCATCTATATACGTCTTAAGAACCACAGTGCGTGAGTACTTCATCCAAGGCCGGCCCATAAACGTTGTAACGCTACGGACCACTGGTCTTAGATCAGGAGCCGGTCTGATTATTGAGTTATGGATAGAGATCCCAGTGTTCTGATGTGGATCAGCACGACCTTGTGCGGTTATTACATTGGCTTGACCTCTTAGTGGCCTGCGAGGGAGAATGATACAGTTTTGGAATACGGCTGCTGCGTTTCCAAATATGAAATCGATTGTTCCATAAATGTAACATTCTCTGTAAAACTGACGCTGCGAATGGATCATTAGTGTATCTTGGTATCCTTCTATAGAGCATCTATAGAAGATCGAGAGATCCGAGGATGACCGGAGTGCCACAGCCTGGCCCTTGGCCGGACCCGCCGTGTTTCGGAATGTTATGCCTTTAGCTATGAAGTGACTTCCCTCGATTCCTGGATCACAATTAATTTAGCCAATTGTTCCATAACAAAATACTAAAAGAATTGTAAAATACCAAATCTTAATGATATTTATTATTTACCGGCAGTGGCGGAACTGTAGGTGGTGTAACCTCCTCTAACACTTCGACCACCGGTAATAATGGTGTATCTCGATCCATCTCCGACCAGCATTATGTTATTATTGTTTAGACGTACGTTTATGTTTTCTCGATATACCCCTCGCTTCACGTATATCACAAACCTCCCCGACGTCACTTTTCTCCGTCCAGCCAAGTCAATAGCGGCTTGCACGGACTTAAACCGTCCTGATCCGTCTTTAGCCACAACGACGTTGGCTCGGACACCACGTGCTGAATGTCGTTGTAGAAGTTTCCTCTCTTTACTAGAAACCCAAGTCGGGAAACCTCTCCGATCAGCGGTGCTGCTGACGTTGTTTCCGGTTGGTAAGAGGGCTCCATTGATGGCTAAACAGTTGCTGATGAGGTTGGAGATTTTTGTGTTTGAAACAACGGGTGTGATGAAATCTGAGACGTTAAGATCGGAGGAGCCGCTTAGGCAAGTTTCGGTGTTTGTAAGTGCGGCGCTGAGCCACGTCTGAGCGTCGAAGTCGGTGCACTTCTCGTTACCGGCTTCTGGAGACAAGCCATGAAGCGTCCGGTTTAGCTCGAAGACAGTGTCTCCATAAAGGTCAATGCAATCTGCCAAAACGGCTCGTTTCTTGCAATCAGTGCAGTTCTGTCCATAATTAGTCAACTCGTCTCGAGCCGAGACGGCCCGATCTATGGCTGCTTTGACCAACACTACTCGAAACTCAGATAGCTGTGCCGGCTGAGGAAAACCGCTTTGATTGTTGAAGTAGTATTTGCATGGATCAGGGTATGGAGTTTTGTTGCACCATTGATCAATACCGGTGGTGCTGGTTGTGACATTACTGTCGGTTGCGGTGGTGAAAGAATGGAGGCAGAATAGTAATAAAGGTAGTAAATGTATTGATAGAATACAGGTTTTGTGGATCATCATCTAGCAGTGTTCTAGTTTGAGTTACACTCAAACTAACACGTTAAGACTTCAGAGGGGCTAGAAAATAGGAACATGAATCTAATACACTGACTATCTTAAATATATATATATATATATAACAAATACTGCAAACTTAATTTATCTTTGTGGCCTTAGAGCATCATTATTGATGATCTCTTATTTAAGGGATCTTAGAGAAAAGTGAGTTAAGAAATGTATTTTTGTTTTGAGTTTTTAGTGTGATTAATGGTAGTTTCTTAGATGAGTTTCTTAGGAATTAAAAAATAAAAATAAAAAGAGGAGAGAGAGTAAAACAAGAGAGAGGATAAAAAAGAGGAGAGAGTAAAAAAGAAGATAGGGTAAAAAGAGGGGAGAGAGTAAAAAGGAGAGAGATTGAAAAGATGAGATAGAGTAAAAAAGAGGAGAGAGACTAAAAAGATGAGAGAGACTAAAAAGCAGAGAGAGGGTAAAAAGATGAGACAGAGTAAAAAAGAGGAGAAATAGTCAAAAGATGAGATAGAGTAAAAAAGAAGAGAGATAGTGAAAAAGGAGAGAGGATAAAAGAGGAGATAGAGTAAAAAAGGAGAGAGAGTAAAAATGGAAAGAACGTAAAAAGAGGAGAGAGAGAGTAAAAGAGAAGAGAGGGTAAAAAAGAGAAGAGAGAGTAAAAGATGAGAGAGAGTATAAAAGAGGAGAGAGAGTGAAAAGATGAGAGAGAGTAAAAAGAGCAGAGAGAGTGAAAAAAGGAGAAAGAGTAAAAAAAAAAGAGGATAAAAAGAAGAGAAAGAGTAAATAAGAGGAGAAATATTAATAAGAGGGGAGAGAGTAAAAAGAGAAGAGAGAGTAAATTTTTTAATAATAAAATAAGCTAAGAAACTCATTAAAAGAGTTTCTTAAATAAGAAACTTTCATGGCTGTTCTTTTTTTTGCTTTTGTTTTATTTTGTTTTTACTTTTTAGAGTTATGACTTATGAGGGAGATCTAAAGGGTTTTGGCTGTTTTCTTACTGCGCTCAACTTCATTTATATTACAAAAGTAAACTTGTTGTCCGTGAGAGAACTCTATCGTTAATTATGTTTGAACAAACAAAATTTCACGATACTGTGTAAGTAAGGACAAAACACAGAAATATTTCAAAATTTTGGATATATAGGTATAAGATCCATTCGAATATTTGTATGGTTCCAACTGGATTCAGATCTTATAATTTGGGTCAAGTTCTAGGATCTTATAATTTGGGTCAAGTTCTAATCAGTTTTTTTGGATTCGGGTAATTTGTTCAGCCTTACATAATTCTTCAACAAAAATCCTGAGTCTTTTCTTTGAGTAACTGTAAAAGCAGTAAGGTAAATAAAATTAGTTCTTACTTCTCTTAAACATCTATATCCAGAATACATAATGATTGAGTTCTTAGAGAAACTATGAACTTATATTACCGATAAGTACGGCTAGAAGACCGCCGTACGAGATCTTCGATTATTGAAATAAATATTATGAAATTCCAACAACAATTAAATAAGTTACTTGAAGGTACTAACAATATTATATCTGAACTTTGTACAAAGAATACAAGAAGTAAAAGTCATAAGCAAACGCTAATTAGCTTCTCATTCCATTATTTTTTCTTCTCTCCTGATGTGAATACTTCACTTCTCACATGCTATATCCTTATATTTATCGTCAACTAGCATTATTAGAATTAAATCGATAGTAATTAAATGCAAAACCAGCTAATAAATTTTACCAAAAACTGTTACGCAGTTAGTATAATGAATATTTTATTATATGCATTTGGAATGATTATAGTATACCCTAATATTAAACAACATATAATAAAAATTCAACTTATGGAGAAGGATGACATGTTCGTCTTCTGTAAAATAATATTTAGAAATCAAATTGACGACCAAGCATGTGATACTCGAGTGTCCATGCTCACACGCTCATGCAATTACCATATTTCTCGTACATCTTTCCTTATGCTTTCTTTCTTATTCTTTTATGAGGAAAAGTCATCTATTACTTCAAAAATTATTGATATCAAGTGTAACATGGGACACAAAAGAATCTTCAACTCTCAAACTCAAGGACTAGTATACTAGCTAGTATATATTCTATTATTCGTGAAAGCATTTTTACTGTAATAAATAAATAATTCAATTGACTTCTTTTTTCAACTACTTTTTCATTCCAATATTAATTTTGGTTGTTGTACATCATAAGTGTCCTCTTAGCTAAACCATCGACTATTTGGTTACAATTCTTTCTTATGAAACGATATTTTAAACCCTTGAAGACTATTGAAGCTGAGATAATATCGAAGATGATCCAAACACCTTTGGCGGGAAGGATCTTGAACATATCATGTACTAGGCTCAGACAATCTGATTCAAAGATAAAGTTTGTTCTATAAGACTTTTATAATCCCAATAACCTCTCAATTAGTATGATATTGTCTTTTTTGGTCTACAATGGCAAAGCCCTCAAGATTTTCCTTATTGAGCTCATTCTCAAAAGACCTCATACTAATTAGAGAATCCATTGACTTATATATTAGACACTCTTTGTCTAAACTTCCGATGTGGGACTTGGATTGATATCCCAACTATCCTCCCCTCAAACCAAGGACCACAACATCTTGTGACCTCCCCTCGAGCGAAACATCTTGATGCCTCTTGTACCGCCGTAATCACTTAACGGAACGCGCCGCCTAACCTTCTCCTCTATTAGGTAGACTTTCGACACAAACTACCGGAAACCAAGCCACTAATCAATACACAGATACACAACACACCACAACTCTGTAACTCAGAAACACCCAGAAAATACCATATTGATCCCGATTGAAAAACACCACGCTGAAACTGTAACATGGCTCTGATAAATTGTTAAGATATCGTTTCAGTCACATGTGTCTGTTTTACCAATCAGTGATCTGTTTACCAAATACAGTATCTTGTGTTCTTTTACAACCTACTGTTCTCTTGTGTGTTTGTCTGCCCCAACATAGGTTCACCATCAAGGAAATACAGAGTGTTGGTATAATCAGCAGCTAACATTTCCTTGTCACCCTTAAACACTTGTAACCTGTAATCCATTGACTTATATATTAGAAAATTATTGTCTAAACTTCCGATGTGAGACTTGGATTGATATCCCAGCAATCCTCCCCTCAAACCAAGGACCACAACATCCTGTGACCTTACCTCGAGCGATATATCTTGATACCTCTTGTACCGTCGTAATCACTTAACATAACACCTTGCCTAAACTTATGCTCTGTTAGGTATACTTTCGACACAAGCTACCGGCATCCCATGAATCACAAGCTTATGTTGAGAATTCTTCCGCACACCGAACCTCCAGTCAACATCCACTTTTCTAGGTCCTCCTGTTGAACCTGGCTCTGATACCAATTATAGGGCTTTTATAATCCCTATAACTTCTCAATTAGTATGATATTGTCCTCTTTGGGCCCACAGTGGAAAAGCCTTAAGGTTTTTCTTATTGAGCTCCTTCCCAAAAGGCCTTATACTAATTGGAGAATTCATTGACTTATATATTAGACACTCCTTGTCTAAACTTCCTATGTGGGACTTGGATTGATATCCCGACATGTCCATCCCTCGTGAATAACTTCATAAACAACATGTTTGAGTCCTATGCTATCTGCTATGAGAGGGGGTGCAACATCTTCCTTAATCTCATTATAATGAATTTCCTTTCTTAGTCTTCTTCCTTTCCAGACTCTTCCTCGCCCTGCTAACTTCTTGTTCAAGCACCACGCCGCATCCACTCTACAGAGTAGTCTATTATCATCGTGATTCTTACGTTCTGGAGTAATTGGGTTTGTTGTCTATGGATCTAGCTTATATGTGGTGGTCTGAGCCGTCATCCACTCTTTTGCATCCTTAATTGCCTTCCTTATGGTTTCTTCTTTGGTGAAACTTTGTTGATTAAAGATTCTTTGAAGTCCATATACTCCAACACAGCCACGTGTAACACATTGAAGTGGATTGTCACAAAGTAAGGCAAAAGATGGAGCAATGGATAACATTACCATGCTACACAAGGAGTAGAGATCAATTGGCAGACATATTCACTGAGGCTGCGAGTCTCAAGGTTTTTGAGAGGATTTATCCTATACTTGGGCTCGTGGACCTTTCTCACTTTTGATCAAAGGTCCTCTCTCTCACGGATTGCATACTCTTTTTTCTTTGGTGGAGTTTTGTCCCAAGTGGTTTTCTCTACTAAGGATTTTAATAAGGTGTGATTCGTGGGTCTTCCAAGTTTAACGTACAATTCTTGTAAGGTTAAACTTGAGAGGGAGTATTGATCAAGACCCATCAGAGCCAACAAATAACAATCAGATCAAGAAGAAGTTCGAGGTTGCTTGCATTAGAAGCAAGAAAATATCAGGTCAGAGAACATGTATCGCGGGTAAGGATATCATGTACCACGGGACGAGTCAATGGTCAGGCGAGAAAGTCAATAGACAGATCAGGTTGGTCGTGTACGGTATGACAAAGGATCATGTACCACATGACGTGTTTGTACCGTAGGACGTGTGATCACGTACCACATGACGGAAGGACACTCATACTACAGGATGTTGGATCATGTACCGCAAGACAGAAGGAGGCTCATACTGTAGGACGACAGACACACATACCACAGTACGAGAGATTGCATACTGTGGGACAAGAACTCACGTACCACAGATGAGTCAATGGTCAAAGAGCAAAAGTCAACAATTGGAAAATTGTTGAAATGACTTAATCCGAGTTTCAGCCCATCAAGCCCAAAAAAATATATGTCTAAGGAGTTCTTCTAGAAGCCTAGAGCCGACCGTTGGGATGGTTTGAACACATGTGACCCCTTTTCTCTCGGATCAAGGCAATGAGAAGTAACTATCATGCCTTGCGGATCCCGAAACCTTATCTCTATTTGTTCGTAACCAACTAGGGTTTTGAGATAGTTTTCTATGTTGTAAAACGCCTATTTAAAGGCCTCTCCTTCCATGTATGAGATTAGGCCTGGGCATAAAAACTGGACCCTAAGAACCAAACCGAAACCGACCCAAAAAAGTAGGTTTGGGTCTGGGTTTGGGTCTGGGTCTTAGCATTTTATTATATTGGATACATTTATAAAATACCCGTGGGTATCAGGTCAGGTCCGGTTCCTATCCGGAACCATTCGGGTACCCAATTAGTTTTTGGGTACCCGAAAAATATTTCAGGTACTTGGATATTTTTTGGGTATACGGGTATTCGAGTCTAGATTTCGGTCTGGGTCTTCGGGTATTTTTTGAGTATACGAGTATTTTTGGGGTATATAGGTATTCGAATTTAGATTTGGATCTGAGCCTCCGGGTATTTTTCGGGTATACAGATAGTTTTTGGGTATATGAGTATTTGTATGGTATTTGGGTCCGGGTCTGTGTATGGGTCCTCAGATATTTTCCGGGTATACAGTTATACAGGTATTTCTCGGTTCTTCAAATTTTGGGCCCAAACCAAACCAAACCCAAATAGACCCGACCCTGAACCGAACCAAAAATATTATGGATCCTAAATAGATATAAAATTCTTTGACCCAAAAGATCCAAATCCGAAAGGAACCAATCCGAACCCGACCCGAGAACCCGAATACCCAAACCTATATGATATACACAACATAAGTTTAATGAAATGTTTTCTTCTTCACAAACTCTTATTTCCTCTCGGTTTCTCTCAAATTCTCAATCTCTTTCTCTCTAAATACTAACAGAAATGATCAAGGCATGTTTTGGACTACCGATTGTAAATGTTTCTATGAAGGATTATACCAAATCAAGCAAGAGTGGATCAAATTCCACTTTTACATGACTTTTTTCTTTTTCTTTTTATCAAATTCCATCAAAAGTCTAACAATTGAGGATCCGAAACAGGCTCATAATTTTCCTCAATACATATTTATATTTTAGGGAGAATTTGATAATTACCCTAAATTTTTATAAAAATTTAAAAACTATATCTATTTTCTTTGTAAAATTTGATTAATATACATTTCCTTAATAAAATGACTTAATTGTCCTTTTAACCTTTTTAGCCTTATATTTTTTACATTATTTTTATGTTATCAAAGTTTTAAAATTAATATAAATGAGTTTCCAAAAATTTGATGCATTATATATATAAAATAAGAAATTTAAAGTATAAACCTAAGAATCATATTTATTTATATAGTTTAGAATATAATATATATTGTATATATACATCAAATTTAAAAATTTGTCATATATATATCGCAAAATTTATCATATATTATTTATTATTTAAAATTTAAGATACATTATAAACAAAAAATTTCCAAAATTTTCATTGTTGACTTGTTTGAACTATTGACTTATTTTTTTGTACTGGTTGACTTAATTTTCGTCTTTGTTGACTTATTTTAAACTGTTAATTTATGATTTGTTTGGTTGACTTATTTTATTATTGATTTATTTGAATTATTGACTTGTTTTTTGTTTGTCGTTGATTTAATGATTTCCTTGTTGACTTGTTTTTTGTAGACTTTTTCTACTCTTAAATTGACTTATTTGTAAAGTTGAATTGCTTGAACTGTGGACTTAATTATTGTATTGGTTGACTTGATTTTCATCTTTGTTGACTTATTTTAAACTGTCGACTTATAGTTTTTTTGGTCGACTTATTCTACTGTTGATTTATTTGAACTATTGACTTATTTTTCGTTTATCATTGATTCATTAATTTTCTGGTTGACTTTTATTTTTGTAGACTTTTCTACTCTTAAATTGATGTACTTGTAAAATTGATTTGTTTAAACTGTGACTTATTTTTTTGTACTCGTTGACTATTACTAGTAAGTCAACTAACATCACATATACCGAACCAATCAAAGTCTCAAAAGTAATTTCAAAATAGAAACTGGATTAATAACTTAAGACTTTTGTATATAAAACTTATACGATATAATTTGGTAATAAAAATTTCTTATGGTTTTATGTGTTACACAATCTAATTAAACACTAGTTTAGTTTTGAGTTGTCAGTCTGTCGATATCAAGATTAGTTTTTACCCGAAAGTGGTGTCTAGAATCCAACATTAGTATATAAATCTTATAACATATATAATCTTCTATATAATAAAAAAGCTAACTTTTTGAATTCTGAATTTAAAAGTCATGTGTTAGATTTTACGTTTTGGACCTATTGAGTTTGTTATTAGAAAATTTTTGTTACTCATTTAATAATCCCACACTATATATATATATATATATATATTAATATATGTATATATATGTATATTTCTAAAAATTTTATACATATATATAGGAGATATGAAATTTTCGTATATTACTTGGAGAATATTCTTTTAAATATCCTAATTCTGAAAACCTATTTAATCTTCTATATAAACTCACAATTAACATAATTAATTGTTATTTTTCATTACTCATAATCTTCCATCATGGTTTCTAGGTAATTTTTTTTTTGCTTTATAGATTTCTTATACTCTTGCCATAATCGATTGTATAATTTTTATATCTTCATATGATTTCTTTCATAGACGTATTTATGCTCCAAGATCCGAAAGTAACGCAAGATTAGTGAAAACTTTAACTATTCAATACATACCACTATTGTCATTTTAAAATAAAATTCAAACCTTAAAAATACATGATTTGTGTATACTATTCTTATATACTAAAGGCTGAATTTCTATGTTTTTTCAAATTAATGTCTACTAATCATAGGAACACTCCAAGACCAATTGGATTTATGTACCGGGTTTACATGATCAGAGATATGGATGCAAGATCCGGTCTTTTGTATGGTACAACACTTCACATCTTGCGAATCGGAAGAAGATTTATTGAACTTAAAATCCTTTCTGGTGATAGAATTGGTGATATTGTATTATTAAATCATAGTGAACTATGGAATTCTTGCGTGTGTTTGTGGTGATTAATTTACAATATATAGTATTTTAAATTATATGTTGAACTCATTGTTTTCCTTTCAATTATTCCCTAATATGTAATCTTTTATTTTTCTAAATAATGTAAGCTATGAACTATTTTTTATGAGATTCGACATCTTATATAATGATGACCAATAAATATAATTAATATTACGAAAAACTATTATTGTTTCGACCAAAAAAAACTATAATTTCTCAAAATATATAGTTCAAATAATTTGAAATTTAAGATATAATTTTAGTATTGATTATATATTATATGATCAATTCGTTCATATATGTGATTAAAAGTTTTCTATTATAATTATTTCATGATTTGATATTATAATGATTTCATAATGGTTTTGTTATTATAATAATTTTTGACATGACTTAAGATCTTATAATGATGAACTAATGATTTCGATCAATGATTGCATGACATGACGTAAGATATTCATATGATTATTTCATTATTTCGATTTAATAATAACTTTATAATGAAATTTGATATTACAATTATATTATAATTATTTTGATATTTAGATAATAATTTTTTGTATTTTTAGGGATATACTTTATCACATATTCTATTTTTCTGATTTAATAACAATCCAAAACTATTTGATTTTATATTCTCAATCTATCTTAACAATAATTTCAAAATAATCCGGATCTATCTTAAAATAATTTCTATCTATCTCATTAATTTTGATAATAGTTTCGATAATCAATAACTAATTAGTATAGTCAACCAGTTTTAAAAATTTTGTTTTTGTTTGATTAAAAATATTTTTAATCCGGAAATTATGTTTTTTTTGTTAATGTCCAAAATTTATGTTATTATACCTTTTTGATTTTTGATTACATTTTTAAAAAATTTGGATTTGATAATAATTTTTAAATTTTTTTTTTTGAAATATACTCTTTCGTATATATATATTATATAAACTGAATTTATCTTAACAATTTTAACAAAATTTAATAATTTGATAAACTAAAATTATTTTGAAATTAGCATTATTTTAGTATATTCCTTAACAACAATTTTGATAACAATTTCGAAAATAAAGGGATAATACAATTTCAAAATTTCTAATCTCTCTATATAAAGTGATCATTCAACAATGATTCTGCTTAACAAAAGAAAAAAGTCAAATTATTCTCTCTCAAAAAATAAGCATACGTCTTCACAATAAAATGGTTCTACATGCTCTTTCAGTTTTTAAACCAATCAGTCAACAATGGAAAATCAAAGTCATAATTATTCGTCTATGGAAGATCTTTACTAAAGAGTATGGTCAAGCAGTTGAATTGGTTATTGTTTGATGAACATGTAAGTATTTCTATCAATCTTTTCCATAGATATGTATTATTTTATCGATTTTTTTTGATAAAAAATATTTGTCCTTTTATAGGATTCAAAAGTTCATGCTATAATAAAGAAAGATCTGCTTGGAAAACTTGAACATTTTATGAAAGAAGAGGATACTAAAATCATTTGTAATTTCAAAGTCTCTGAAACAACTGGTTCTTGGAAAACCACTTCTCATAAGTACAAAATCTCTTTTGTCTACACTACTTCAGTAAGATCAACCAATCCTTTGCCAAGTAATTCTTTTAGTCTCGAATTTGTGGATTTTTAATAAATTACTTGTTGGAACCCTCGATCAAAATTGCCTAATTGGTGAGTTTATATATCCCTTATTTTAATTTTTATATAATTAAAATAAAAAAAAGTTAATGATCGAAATTTTTAAAATTGTTTTATAACTAACATATTTTAAAAATTATTTTTATATTATTACAAATATTTATTTTAATATTAATATTATGCATAGATTAAATTCGTGGTAATTGTTTTTTATAATGTATTATTGTTTTAACAAATAAATTCATTCAATTATAATAACTAATTTATTTCTCCAGATGTTATTGGGCAGTTGTTTGATGTTCAACCTATAGTTGTCACTCACACTAATGGAAAAGAAATCAAACGGATTCATTTCAACCTTCGTAATCTGAGTATGTTTTTCAACTCTATTTTAATCAATATTTATTATTTTAAATTATATACATTTGGATTAAATTTATTATATACAGTGATGCTCGAATTGAGTGTTTACTTTGGGGAAAATATGTTGAGACTTTCCAAGAAAAGGTTTCATTAGGTTAGAGCAATCAAACAATTGTTGTTATGCAATTTGCTAAAATTAAAGTATACAAAGGTAAATTGTTTCCAATTACATTTAATTTTTATTGATATGAAGTCATATAAATTATTAATTCTAATATAATTTCTAATCTTGGAATATTACAGAACTAATAACAATCTCTAATGCTTTTGAATGTACATGATTCTGGATTGACAATGACACAATTCCAGAAGTACTATTATTACGAGCTAAGTAAGTATTTTAGTGTTACAAAATATTTATAATAATTGATATTATAATGTTATTTTATGCAATTACAATATTGATACTTATTATATTACCCACGTTTTTATTTGTTTTAATGTATTTATGATGTTTCAAACAAAAACAACATCAAATCTAGAGCACACAATTTTTTTTTGAAAAGTTTACAAACCATAAACATACATAATAAATCTTTATTCATCTTAATATAATTCAAGATAAGAATGATATCTCAATTAAAAAAAGAAGATAAGAGCATATCACTTTTTCAAATTAAAATACAAGTAGAACCATAAGTCTATATATAATACATCCTTAATACTATTTTTAATTATCAATAGTGTTCTAATCGACATTATAATATTTATCTAGAATAATGTCATATTCTTTGAGTCTAATACCTCATAATCTTCTTGACTTAATTGTCATTTTTTGTGCTTCATCATCGTTGTTTTCTTTTCTTAACCTAAGATCTGTTTCAAAAATATTTCTTCAACTATGTGATCAGAGTCATGTGCTGATTAAATTTTCTTTAGAAGATATTGAGTTTAATGCTTATAAATTTTATTCTACTCGACAATTGAAGAAGTATCAAGAATTAAGAGAGATTGGTCATTCTGAGGCTCTTTACAGATTGAGTATAATTTGGTTATTCTATTTAGAAGAAAAACAAGAATGACTCAAATTATTACATGAAGCTTCTGAAAAAGGTATTATCGATGCTAAGTTTATTTATGGTCTTGCTCTATTATGTATCGGAGGAACATCAAAACAATTGAGTTATGATCTACTATCTTCTTTTATCATGTCTACATTGTCCGAGACTTATGATAATATTGATAGGGTTTGGGATAGAATTACCCCTCTTCTTACACCTCTCAGTCCAGTGATTTATTAGGATTTGATAAATTCATATGTCAAGGACAACTGTTCATGTTTCCATGAAGAAGAAGATGAAGACATTAACACTAAAATTGTATGTATGATTTGTTTATGGGATGATCAACTTTGGCAACTCATTCTTCTTACATAGATTTTAGTAATTAGTTATTTAACTTTTTTTTAAAGATTATTCTTTTTAGTTTGTTTGTTTTTCTCTCTATTTTATTTATAACAATGTTTTTTCTTTTGATTAACCATGATTTATTTCATACATCTAAATTAAATAATTTTCATTATGTGTCGATAAAAACTCGCTTATATAATATTAAAAAGTTTTTAAAATCCCATCAATAAAAGGAAAAATCATAATAACATCGAAATATTTTGATTTTATATGAAATAATAAAAAATATGAACAAATTACAATAAATTTTGTTTTAGTCATTAATATGGTTCTTTAGATAATATCTATTTTATTTTGAAACTCAATTTCTAATTTGTTTTTAAATTATAAGCATATATGAATTATGTTATAAATTTTGATATTTTTTTGGTGAATAATACACATATATTAAAATTACTATAAAATAAAATTTTAATAGGTTAAACCCTAATATCTAATTCTAGGTATACTCGATATCAAATCATATTATATAGAAGATTAAACCCTAATATCTACTCAAATATATATATATATATATACCTAACTCATAATACATTTTGCAACAGTTATCATATTCATCGCCTTCTTAATTTTTAAAACTTTTTTTTTGTTTAATGTTTTAGAATAATCATGTCGAGTTCTTTGATTCTATTACCGCCTGAATTTCTCGACTTTATTGTCATATTTTGTGCTTCATCATCTTTGTCTGCTTTTCTTAACCTAAGATTAGTTTCAAAGATATTTCATGAACTTTGTGACAAGCATCATGTGTTGGTTAAACTATCTTTGGAAGAATTTAAATTCCATCCTGATGAATTGTATCCTCTTCAGCACTTTGAAAGATATCAAAAATTAAAAGATATTGGAAACCCTCAAAATCTTTACAGATTTGGTATAATTTGTTTATTCCATAGCGACAACAAAGAAAAAGGACTCAACTTATTAAGTGAACCTACTAACAAGGGTAGTATTGAAAGAAGTTTAACAACTATTCTTAAACCCTAAACCCTGCTTATTCTTTTACAACTATTCTTAACTTTAGAATAGTTTGCAAGAAGTTTAAACACATATGTGATGAACGTCTAGTTCTATTCCGAGTATCTCTTAAGGAAGAAGAGTTCTATCCATATTGCTCCTATCCTGAAGTTTTCTACCAAAGATATAACAAGTTATGTAGAGTTGTAAATCCTGAAGCTTTGTATAGGGTTGGAATTGTTTCCTATTTTTATGATGAACATAAAAATGAGGGACTAAACTTGCTTAAAGGAGCTTCTCAAGCCAATTTCTAAAATGCCATATATATATATATTTATGGTGCAATTCTGATATGTATTGGAGGTAAAGATAAACCAAAAGATTTTAAAATTTTATCTTCTCTTCTCATGACCCAATTGTCAAAAACATTAGAGAATGTTAAAAAATTCGGTTTCGAATGGACATGCATTTGAGATCTAATATATATGGTGTGTGTTCAGAGCTGAAAAGATCTTACATCAAAGACAAGTGCTATTGTGATGGTCAAACTTCCAAATTCGTATGGAACAACAATATTTGGAATTTTTTTGGTGTTAATAATAACATGAATAAATCTTCTGTGTGTAAGATTTGTTTATGGGATGAAAAAGTTAAACTTTTATTCACCGATTTTACTTATAGAAGATCTTTCTTTTAATTTTTATGTTTTCTACTCTTTTATTGGCTTATGATTTTCACTTTTATTTTTAACTTTTATTTATTTAAAATTTAATAAATTTTATTTGTTCTTATTGATTTTAATAAATTTTACAAAATAATTTATTTGGATTAAATATTAATTATATTTAAACAAACATACATATCGCACAACAACAAAAAAACTTACATATATTCTATATATATATGAAAAATTCAAATATATATATATGTATATGCTTATTATTAACTTACACATAGAATCCGACCAAAAAAAAAAAAACCTTACATATAGAAAATCAACCCTCACATTTAATATATGCTATATATGTAACAAAAATTCGAAACAATCACCATAATTTTGTTCTATGCAAATAACCCTAAGCTGATCAATCTTCACTATCTTCTCCATCCGAATCTTCTCATTGATTCCTCCACTTTTTTCATTTTTAGTTTCTCAATGATTTCATGCTCACAATTGTCAACAATCAACATAATGAAACAAAACACACATATCAAATTTGTAAAAAAAAAAAAATATCCCATGCATTGTACGGGTAATCATCTAGTACTTAAATAAAGTTACAAAGATAATATAAGATAGTTACCAATTGTCAAACTGAAAAAAAAATCGTATAATCGTAACAAAAAAATAAATTAAAATAGAAAGAGTAGATTAAAATGTTTTGTTATAACTGATGGCAAGACTATATTTTCATATATAAACTAGAGAGATAGTTATTTTGTTTCTATATCTAGATACTCATCTAAAAACCATGAAATCACATAAACAAGTAATACAATGTTGATAATTAACTAATAATACATGGACCAGACGTACCAATTCGTTTTTTTGAGAAAGATCATATTTCCATTTATTTTTGGATCTTTTCCATCTCAGGATTGATAGAAATTCCATCATGTCCACTTTTTCATTTCTACATTTTTTCCAATTGCAGGAATAACTTCATATGCCCAAACCTATAATACTTGAACAAACCCATTAGCAGTATATGAGTTTTTGCTCAAATCTGACTCAACTTCGAAGATAGATTCAATTAAATTTTGGAAAGCTACTCGTCCCCACATATATTCTTCAAAAAAAATCACGATCAGTAATCAAGGATACCATTTTGGCATAATTTCTCTTCCTCGATGACGAGCTAGCAGAAACCGGAAAACCAAAAATAAGTAAACTAGTCTAATTCTATCTTTGCTCTCAATCCTTGCAATCTATAATTTGTTCTTCAACAATAGTGTAAAATATATCTTTTTTTTTCTCTGTTGACCCAAATCGTCTCCAAAACTGAAGATCATCCTTGACAACTCTATTCTCTGGAGGATAAGCTTCACAGTTTAGTCTAGTAATTATCTTGAACTCTTTCAAAAAAAAAATCTCATTGCTTGCCCACCACAAAGAGTCCAAAACTCAAACTTCTTATATGTCACAAGTTGATTCACTAAAATTTCATGCACTAATCATGCTGACCACATAGATTTATTCTCGAAGAATTTTAGAAGAATTCCTAGTGGACCATTTTTGATTTGTTCTAACTCCTCTAATGGAATTAGCTTTGAAAAATCAGGTAAGCTCTCCAATTTCGAATAATATGTCAAACTTTTTCTAAATTCAGGCAGCTCCACAAATAAACAATTGTATAGGAAGTGAATTGGGTGCTATAGTTGTTGAAGTTGACATAGTAAATACCTGTTGAAAAACAAACAACAATAAATCATCTAAATTACGTACAAAATAAACAATCATGGATACAATATAATTATAAACAAAAAATTTCCAAAAAAAGAAAAGAAAGACATGATGATGGCCTACGTTTTCATTAATGATTGGTTAATTAGACTTATGCTTCACAACACTAAATAACCCAAAGCAAGATTACGTAATATCTTCTTCAAAATTTATATCATATAAATTGGTCATATGATCGTGATTAATGGTGATGTTAGATGATGATTAATGATGATGTTAGATAATCGTAATGAAGAACATATTAGATGATTATTAATGATGATGGTAATGGACAATGGAAACAAGCGCACCTGAGATAAAAGAACTAGGAAACGATAACTAATACCAAATTCTAATCGACTAATCGCAATCTTATTAATGAAGAAGGTAAAAATGTTATTTTTGAAAAAATCAGGTATTTTTCAATTTTTTTAGTAAAGTAGTATAGATTTCAAATTTTGTAAGAGATTTAGTGTATCATTTTTTTGTAATTAAGGATTTCCCATGGCTTGCTACCACTCGTTTGCTTCTTCGAGATGAGAGAGGTACACATTGACATTGGTGCTTGTAATTAAGTGTATCCAAGTATAAGAATTTCTGTGTTATATAGCCAGATGTTTAATTCTATCCTTAATCTTTTTGTAATTGCTTCCACCAATTCACAGCTAATTTGCAGATTTTTTATTAAGTTAATCATGGCGAATCTGATAAATCTTACGGATATAAAAGTTTGTCGGACAGTTATATATTATGTTAAACATCTATATTTGAAATGATCATAGCTGGATTTGACCCCATAAATTTTAAACATGTGTGGAGTCTTCAATTTTTTAAGGCTACATTTAGTAAAAGTTCTATTATATAGCTACATGTATATTTGATAAATTGATATAAGAGGTTAAGTAATATATATATATATATATATATATATATATATATCAAAATTGTTGTATGAGTTTCAAAGTAACATGCTGTAAATTTTAATACTTTTTTTGAGGGGCTGAATAAGTAAAAAACCAATTATATAACTATATGTACATTTGATCTATAACAAAATTTTGATATATTAGTAGAGAAAATGTTAAGTAAAAAACAGATAACAAAGTTAATTCATGAATTTTAAGTTAATAGGATGTAATATCAAACACTTTTTATTTTGTATATAGGGTTTTAAATATCACAAGTACGGGTTTCCTAAAGACATCATATCATCCAAACAAGTATAGAACTAGCTAACTCAAAAGCAGTGCTATAAATATTTAGCAGAAATCAAATCCGAGTCTTGCAAATTTATACCTTGAAACCTAAGTTATCATGGTGCTGCTGGGCTAAAAGAAAACATTTATTATTTATTGTTTTAAGAGACTTGAACCTAGGGTCAGAAGCCTTGTAGCTGTTTCTTGCAGTTTTAGCCATGCATGAAACTACAAAACGTGTGATCAAGGGGGATCTCTACATTTCTTTTACGTCTTTTTGTCAATACCATTTGAACTTCAAATTTAGTTTGTACAGAAGTTGCCTTGTCAATCAAAATACACAAATACATTTGTAATTTACATTTTTGTCTTGTAATATCTAATTTTTCTAACTTCATTATTTATTCCGCTCACATGTATAGAATAATACAGAGAATAATATAATACTCCGTAATCAATTAGCTACTAGCAGAGTCATTAATTGTAATTGTATAAACGTCAAGAGCCACATGGGATGGAAACTTTGGTTTGGATTGGATCTGTAAAGACAGGACACAGTCTTCTACGCAGCTTGAGTCTCTAAAAGATTGATAAGCACTTAATTCTTCTTTATCCATCATTATCTTCCGCAACATTCGCTTATCATTTGACTTCAATTATAGTTTTTGATATTTTTCTCAGAAGTTTCAGAATATAAATAATTCATACAACTTAATAATAATAATAATAATCATAAGTTCATAGTTATGGTTTGAGTGACCAACAAAAAATATCATGGTGTCCTTAAAATTAACGGGATGTTAAAAAGACTTAAATATATGTAAAATGATAAAGGGAGAAGGGAGAGA